>CM023199.3:11605272-11626377 GCA_004115045.4 Sinella curviseta | reverse complement strand
CTGGATCAAAAATGCATTTCTTGATTTAGATATGCATTTCTGGTTCACAAATGTGTTTCCCTAGTTGACGCATGCATTTCTGGCTCAAATACGCTTTTCTGGTTCAAGTATGGATTTTCTGATTTAGATATGCATTTCCGGTGCAAATACGTATTCCCAGTTCAAGTATCCAATTTCTGATACAAATGTGTATTTCACTGATTCAAGTATGCATTTCTCTAGTTTACGCATCCATTTCTGGCTCAAATATGCATTTCCCTAGTTCAGGTAGTTTATGTTTTCATTTCTAGTTCGAAAATGCATTTCTATAGTTTAGGCATGCATTTCTGGATCAACTGAGCATTTTCTACATCAAATATACCATTCTGATTAAAATTTCATATTTCTGCAACAAATATGAACTTCGCTGGTTGAAATATGCACCTCTTTAAGATAGGTACGCCGTTTGTGTACAAATATGCATTTATCTTCTTTAGGTATGCGAACAGATACCTACATTTCAATTGTATTTAATTGTTCCTTTACAGAGTTTTGGTCCGGAAAACCAAACCTTCAACTGATGTGAGTCCACTAAGTACCGACAAATACAAATTTTGGTGATACTGAGCAATCAGTGCTTTCAAGATTACATTTGGCATGGATTTCAATTCATTGGAGCTGCTGCAACCATATCCATTCTATATCCCGCATTGGCGTTCCCCGATGAAATTGCGACAGCCTTTCGTTTCGTAATGTTTTTGTGTTCGGTTGGGATTGTAGCCATTGGTTGGCTCATCTTGGATTTCGGAAGTGAAATAATTTTGTACTGTCATCGAATACCGCGAGTTGTCTGATTTGGGAATTGGAAGACATGGTCCTTTAAGTTTTTTTTGGAGTTGCCCTCCGATTGCACTGTGCGTTGGGAAGTTTCACAAAATGGATAGGGAGAGAGGTCCGACATTGGTTCGGTTCATTTTACAACGAACGGTATTTCTTGTTTTGAAAACCAAAACTAACGCTTAAGTTATATGAAATATTAGTTCCAGCATGTGGAGAATGTAACATTTAAAAAAAGTTGATATGAATAATATTAATAAATAGTTTGGTATATGAAATATACGCAATTCCGTTCCGTCGTCCACTGTAGCTACACCTATTTGAAATATTTTCTCAAAAACATTAAGGATCGGACTATCGGCGTGGGAATGCTTCATATATGATATACACAATAGACATGACTGCTGGAATTTGTTTTAAGAATAGCATTAAATACTTTTGTAATCCCATTTGCGATGTTCTGAATTACTGTTGGACTACTATGAAAACCAATTTCATCATTTGATGACTCACATATACGTTTCTCCTCTGGTTTGATATTAATGACCAAAGCAATTACACTTTGCCATACGCATTCCAATTTTTAATTAATTTTAGACGTGCAAGTATGGACTGAACACTAATAGCTCACTAAAGTAGGCAAGCTTGTGACGTAAATTCGTACCATTTCATGAATTGTGTATCCAACCACCAATCTGCTTGTCATATCGTCAATCCTTGTTGATATTGATAAGTCGTATGGTACAAAGCTAAGATATTGAACAGCTTGACTTGTGTTGTAATTTGATTAATCAATTAACTGCTGTCAACTGTAATCTGTACGATTGACATGCGTTGTCATGGCTGAATTATGTTCTTTAATTACGCATCCCTGTCTGTCCACATTTGTGTATTTGGCGAGATCACTGTCTGGATATGATAGCAGATTAAACCAGACAGGTTGCTAAGAGGAATGAATAATACATATAACCATTGGTTATCCTAAATTTATAATTTAGTAAAGAAACGCTGCTCCTTCTGTTCCATACTATCGCTTGCACGCACCCAAGTTATACAAGCTAATTCTACTGTTCGACCCAATATTTTAAAGTCATGTGACGTCTTCAAAGTAAAAAATTATTTAGCAGAGACGCTGTTAATTTTCAGCTTCTGCCTCGCGGTCATATCAGTGGTGGCTATCTCAGACTTGACCAAAATTAGCACTTGGATTATAGTTATTGTTTTGAAAGCATACATTTTCAGATACACGGACATAACATCAAGGGATGGGTCAGCATAGGTTTCAATAACAAGAGAGCAGACATGGACGGAGCCGACATTTTTATTCCTGGAGTTACTCGACACAACAATGGCACAGATGAATTCTATTGGGGGTATATAAAACTTAATATGTTAACACACCGTAGCCTTACAAATTGCAATGTAGTTGCTAATCATTGCCTTTCGTCCACATGATTACCACGTCCCTTTAATTCCGGGAATATAATGCCGATACCGGACACCGCGGATTGGGAATATTATTGTGTGTATGAAATGATTTGTATACATTTGTCAGAATGCGAATTTAGCATCTGCCTTATAGTTACTTGTACACACAATAAGCTTGATACATGATAATCTATTAATAATTAGACATTACGGATTAACATGAAAATTCAGTGAAATATGTTCACAATTCATCAAATTCAACTGGCACAAGATTTGTCGAGGCAACAATTGATAATCATTTTTGACACATCATTCCACTTGTTCTTTAATACGTGTGTAGGCATTTACAGCGTTATCGCATGTTGCCAGAAGTTCAGGCCCTGAACCTATTGATTATTAATATTATCAGTCGTATTTGCTATCTCTAAGCTGCCACCAGTTCCTTAGTATTATTGATTGCTCTCTCCCAAACTACGTTGTCTTGGTTTCATTGTTGAATAAACCAATCAAAAAACCACATTTCATTTGATATTAAAATTGTACTAAAATTTGTATAAATTATCAAATGATTCTGAACGCGTAATACAATTAATTTCTTAAAAGCAATAACAACAGTGAACACTGTTACCATGTATTGGAAATACTATTGATAATGGGCCATTAATAAATTCATTGTTTTCATTGTTCTATTGATGCTTCCACGAAACCACTTTACTCAAAAGAAATTTTGGCACGCATCCAGCAGAAAAAACTGATGACAACTTGCGCGACATGTATAAAAGAAAACTCGGCTCTGCTAAATGCAGCATTCGTTCTTGAACGTTGAATCATAAACAAGTCTTTCGTTGAGGTTCATAGGTAAAAGTGCCACTTTGTGTATAATACATCTAATGTCAGGTGAATAGCTTGTGAGAATTAAAAAAATGTATTTTTGCGATTTTGACATACTCCGTAGGAAAAGTAATTCATAAGCTTCAGGTGGAAAATATCCGAGCACAATGACAGCACTCAGGGAGGTGTACCGATTTTTACAAGTCAAGCATGAGCGGGGGATGCATTTTACTTTAAAGGATACAGTAAATTTCTTTTGGAGATCATTCAATGTGAATGCGACATGCTTATTGACTTACTTCAATTATTTGTGCATGTTTGTTCAATTACCATGTTCACTACCTACGTTCTTATTTATCATTCCTCATTTGAAATACTTGATCCATCTATATATGTTTATTCGCAATCCTAACAAATGTCATAAAGAATATCATCTGGTATTCCATTAGAGTTTCAATCATGATAATGTTTCAGTTCTGCCTGCTGGAATAGATAAGATACCGACATCAATGATAATTGGCTGTCCGATGCAAAGAAGAACCTGACAACGTTCAGTTGTACTTTAATGCTACAACGAGTCACGTTCAGTTCCATTTTTTTACAATTGAGTACATTGACTATATTAGCATTAACACGGGCAAATATAAATATTCTGAAATCATGGAGCTCACCAAAAGCAAACACGTCTTTGTAATTACGACGCTGATAATTTTCACCGTTTGGATCGCGCCAGGCAATGCAATTCAGTTAAAACTGAGCGAAAATTACCTTCTCGATTACAATATTACTGAGGACTGCACCAGAATAGACTTTTACATTACTGCCATCAACGTCACCGGATGGGTGGGACTAGGACTCAATAATAAGAGTGCAGACATGGACGGGGCGGATTTGCTGATTGCGGGTTATCATAGGGGTGGTTCTGGTTATTATTTTGTGAGCATAGTATTATAAATTAATTACATAACATTTAATTGCGTAATTACTAATCTAAAATAAAGAAATAATTTAAATATATCCGTAGGATTACTATGGTCCCGTAAATGCTGGGAGCTCGCCTCCAGTACGTGACAGGTTGCAAAATTGGTACGCCGCTCCCTCCGAAATAGGTTCCGACACACGAGTGAGGGGGAACCGGAAACTGGCTACAGGTGACACTCAGGAGGATGTACAAATTAAGGTAAGCACTTCACTTAACTCACTGTTATATTACAATTAATTATCGGATATTGTAAACATTAAATGATCATAAATTAACTTCCACTAGAAAATCCCGTCCTTAATAAGGACGCTGAAACTCATTTATTGTAATATTTTTTGTTCAAAATACCGATATGGAAACCATTTCAATAAATTAGTGTCAGTCACCGCAGCATACACTTTTTACAGATACATTGGATCGAAATGTTTGTTAAGTGGTTGTGTCCGTTTGTAGTAATAGGTGAAATGCGTGACCTTTACCCCAATTACCATGTCAGAGGCATTTAGTATTAGTATTCAACTTCTAAACTGTGTTTAGTTATCATGGTGCAACAGTGGACGAATGCAATACCATCGTGTTCTTGATTTTCACTCGATTTTCAAACTTGACCTTTGACCTCAAATATCAAACATATTTCAAAGTTTGACATCTTCGATATTTGCTTGCATAATAATAGTATAGAAATCATCTTTAAATTTATAACTTTGACGCATAAAAAGTAAACATTTAAGTTGTTGACCTTTGACCTCAATTAATTATTTAGCTGTTGTGTATTTCACAATGTCAAGCCCTCAATGCACTCCGCCATTCAATTTGGAGTCGAATGACATATTGATCACCCGTGTGCGTTGAGAAATAAAAAAGTTTTTAGCTGGACAAACGAATTCCAATTTGTGTATTAATAATATAGATTTTATGCAATTTAGGATGAAACCATTCATCTACTGTGGGCGTACAGCAGAACCTGCGACTTTGTAACTTGCGGTCACACACATTCAGGTAGCTTGGAAGTGAATCTACTTGCGGGCAGTAACTGCCAAACCACCACTGAGCCTCCAACCGAAGAAACGGAACAGCCAACCGTTCCACCTCCAACTACAACAGAGGCTACTCCAAGCATATGTCCTCCAACAGGATTGGAGTTAGTTGAACATCCAACTTCATGTAGCCTATATTACATTTGTGCCGAGGGAACAGCTATCGAACAGGAATGTGGAGATGGTCTTCATTTCAATCCGTATACAAAACAATGCGACTTTCCAGAAAATGTAAACTGTACCAAGCCGCTTCCGAAATGCCCGCCTGAAGGAGTGAGTTTACACCCTTACCCTGGTTCGGATGGAATTTTCTGTTAACTAATTGTATTGAAAAATTCTAAATAGGAATTTTAGTATTTATTTCGTAATTTGTTTTAGGAAATTGTTCGCTGTACATCATTTGTGTGGAAGGAACCCCATCAGTGTGGTCCTGTGCTACGGGAACTTGCTTTGATCCTGTTGAGCTAAAATGTCTTTCAAATGGAACTGCTTTATTGGCTACTCCTTTCCAAGTGGACATTGAAATGGGACCAGATTCTTACTTGGAAGCTGTTTCTAGTTGCAGGCGAGCGGGATTTCGAGATGTTATTCTAGTGGATAGTATGAGATCCCAACAAGAGTTCTACATTTGTCATTGGAACAAATACAAGGCTACATTGCGATGTCCAGATGGCCACATATTTGATTTCAGAGAACAGCATTGTGTTCCTGAGCCACGAATCTAAACTATTGTTGTACTTTGTTTTCAATTGTCAAATGACGCACTTTAAATTGCAAAATAATTGAATCACCTGCACTAATAAAGCAGAACATTCTTAACTACAAATTACATATATGTACATTTTACAGCTCATCGCCGTTCAATGTTATCACTGTCAAGAATGCTGTAATGTACGGTGCTGGTCTTCACTGGAAATTCCATTCCATACGTTAAACGTATCCAGTTTGTCCTGATAGAACTGTATTGATAAATTGATTACATATATCAATCAGGATGCATCAATCACTTGGCATCGCGTAGTTACGTAAATTTAAAATGTGCCATGCTATGCCATGCGCAGCATCAACATGCCTGTCAGAACCATTGTTCATGCATCTTTGTCAGCGACAGCACAATTAACGATATGATACAAATAGTGACAACACTTTCTTCTGTTGGTAATTATCATCTATATTTAATTTGCGACACGTGTTCAATCGATCAACAAAAAAGTAATCTTGACATAGGTGAAGCTTGAAATTCAATTATACCCAAGCAGTAAAAACTTGTCTCGTCTTCATTTTATTGCTAACTTTCAAAGCAATACGTTCACGTTGTGTATCTAAACCCACGCAAGAATATATTTTCAAATCATGGGACGCCTTGAAGATGTACATCATACCTGGAAGCAGATGTTTCTGGTTTTTAGCCTCTGCGTTGCATTGAGCGGCGGCACTCGTCTCCATCTCAGCAACAATTACATTTTGGACTATTGCGTCTATGAAGATTCCATAATAGTAATGGAGATAACGGCCGTGAATGTTACCGGTTGGGTCGGAATCGGATTCAATAATAGGAGCGCAGACATGGACGGTGCTGACTTGCTCATTGCGGGATGGGAAAGCGAGGAAGGATGGACCTATTCTGGAGTATATATAATAATGGCTTTAAACACAAAATTTTATTTCTTTATTTATTAACTAGTTTATTTTCCATAATTTCACAAAGGATTACCATGTTCCTGTTGGAGCCGGCAATGTACTACCGATACAAGATAACTCGTTCGATTACATAAACGTAATTACTTACGAGCGGAATAACAGCACTCATATTTATGCTGAACGCCTTTTGGTTACTGGTGATACGGAAGGAGATGTAGACATAAAGGTACGCAGTTTTTATCATATTCATTATTACTTATTGTAGATTTATAAACTATGTATATTTGTATTTCATTTAGGATGAACCACTTTATCTGATTTGGGCGTACAATCAATACCATGACATGGTCGCATACGGCCACGATGTTCGTGGCAGCTTACAGTTAAATCTAATAGAAGGCTCTCATTGCACTGAGCCGACAACCGCGTTCCCTCCATCAAGTACTACACCGTCCCCAAACGAATGTCCGGCGACAGGAAACGATTTGATAGAGCATCCAACTTCCTGCACTTCATATTATGTTTGCTTGGATGGACACGCTTACGAGCAAGAGTGTGGGGAAGGCCTCCACTTCAATCCCGCCATTAAAGCATGCGACTTTCCGGAAAACGTAAACTGCACGAAACCGCTTCCTGAATGTCCCACTGAAGGCGTCAGCTTTCACCCATATCCAGGTATGTATGCACAAATTATATTTTAAAACGATTAAAATGAGAAAAAACTGATAATTTTTGACGGCATATGTTGCTAGGAAATTGCACACTGTACGTAATTTGCGCGGAGGGAACTCCGTTTGTTTGGGAGTGCGCCCCTGGAACCTGCTTTGATGAGGGCGAGCTAAAATGTCTTTCAAATGGTACGGTGATTTCAGATACGCCCATACGGGTTCCAGTTAAAAACGGATCAAGGTCATTGGAAACCCGTTTGGATATTCCTGCCAGGGAAATTCCAGTAAAGAGTATGAACCCCTGGGGTTAGATCCTCATGGAATTTCTCATGTCATAGAAAAACATACGAGAACATCTTAAAGTTACAATTGTTAGCTTGACTACCTTATCATTAGGGTAAATTCATAATGATAAAATAAATATAGATATTTTGCTTCAACAATGAATCAACTAACACTATTAAAATTGTTATCATGAAAACTTTGTTTATAAGTTTTTACTTTCGCCTGGTCGCGTACGATGAGCTAAAAATACCAGGATACTTCTCTCGTCAGCACAGGTGAGCCATGACGTTGCGGTATTTGATTGTTGAATTGTTTGATGAAATCCATCAGTCCAGTGAACCACATACACGGACCACATCATATCCAGTAATTATTCAAAGGTACGTAATTATTGGTATATGAATTCCCAACGAAGGACATCAGTAGATAGAAAGCCCATTCATAATCAATTATAACTTACTATCCCAAATATCAATTTATGTCCACCCTTGTAAATGTATCAATGAGCTATTTGCGGACATAACGCCACATTTCATATCTGATAACTGTACGATAACTAACATCTGTCGGTTTCCCCAATTTTGCAGTTGTTTGTGCAATTATGGACAAAGGTTGGGCAGTAGATAAGATATGCCGTCGTTCAGCAAGTAAAATATTCGATTGGGTTTTGTACATTATCCATACATGAATTTCACTGTTTCGGCGTCATTTTAGCCACGACTCTCATTACAACCACTTACATGCAAACGTTCAAAAAGATATTCCAAAATCATGGAACGTTCAAAAGTTTCAAATCGTCGTTTGGGACAGACGTTATTTGTTCTCTCGCTCTGGATAATATCGTCTGGTGCACAGTTCTTGAGCTTAGTAAAGATTACTCTCTGGAATATTGGATTTGTGGGGATTTAATACATTTTCAGTTAGTGGGCATAAATATTATAGGCTGGGTCGGACTGGGATTCAACAATAAGAGTGCCGACATGGACGGATCTGACTTAATAATTGCAGGAATGAGAAAAGGGAACAACGTCTACTATGGTGTACAATAACTCATAATATGCTACCGAAGATACTAGAATATCCCCATTTATTAAAATTAAAGGTGAGTGCAAGAAAAAAACATTAACATTTTCTGACCTATGGGTATACGTACACAGGATTACCATGTTCCAGCTAATGCCGGGAACACTTTGCCAATACTTGACAACTACCAGGATATGTGGTACGTCTATGTTAGTGAGTACCATTCTATCACCTCTGTTTATTTTCTACGGAAACTAAATACTGGAGACAAGGAAGGCGATATAGAGATTAGGGTAAGTAAATACATTTGACTAAATATATCGTATAAACAGTCGAAAACAAGTTTAGATTTTTGCATGCGTACCTGTTGTTACATATCTTATTGGTATTTAGGATGAACCGCTTTACCTCATTTGGGCGTACAACCAGTATTCTGATGACATCACACAGCCGCATACACATCGAGGTAGTCTCCATATAAATCTCCTTGAGGGTGATTACTGCGAGGAACTAGTGCCGACTGAGGAACCACCAGAGGCGACTGAAGAACCACCTGAGCCGACTGAAGAACCACCTGAGCCGACTGAAGAACCACCTGAGCCGACTGAAGAACCACCTGAGCCGACTGAAGAACCACCTGAGCCGACTGAAGAACCACCTGAGCCGACTGAAGAACCACCTGAGCCGACTGAAGAACCACCTGAGCCGACTGAAGAACCACCTGAGCCGACTGAAGAACCACCAGAGGCGACTGAAGAACCACCTGAGCGGACTGAAGAACCACCAGAGGCGACTGAAGAACCACCTGAGCCGACTGAAGAACCACCTGAGCCGACTGAAGAACCACCTGAGCCGACTGAAGAACCACCAGAGGCGACTGAAGAACCACCTGAGCGGACTGAAGAACCACCAGAGCCGACTGAAGAACCACCTGAGCCGACTGAAGAACCACCTGAGCCGACTGAAGAACCACCTGAGCCGACTGAAGAACCACCTGAGCCGACTGAAGAACCACCTGAGCCGACTGAAGAACCACCTGAGCGGACTGAAGAACCACCAGAGGCGACTGAAGAACCACCTGAGCCGACTGAAGAACCACCTGAGCCGACTGAAGAACCACCTGAGCCGACTGAAGAACCACCAGAGGCGACTGAAGAACCACCTGAGCGGACTGAAGAACCACCAGAGGCGACTGAAGAACCACCTGAGCCGACTGAAGAACCACCAGAGACGACTGAAGGACCCACTACACCAGCCCCAACTGGATGTCCTCCAAATGGCACAGATTTCATAGAACATCCAACCTCCTGCAGTTTATACTTTATTTGCGTAGAGGGAACTGCATATGAACAAGAATGTGCGGATGGACTACATTTCAACCCGATTGTTAAGGAATGTGATTTTCCTGAAAATGTAAACTGTACAAAACCTCTTCCTGAGTGTTCTCCGGACGGTGTTAGCTTTCACCCGTACCCAGGTAATATATTAAGTATACATTGCTTGTACAAAATAAAAGATTTTTCAGTTTTGTTTGTAATTAAAATTTCTGGTTTAAGGGAACTGCACACTATACGTCGTTTGCGCGGAAGGAACTCCATTGGTCCGGGAATGCGTTCCTGGAACGTGCTTTGACCCTGATGAGTTAAAATGCGTTGCCAATGGCACCATCGTTTCCGATACACTAGTACAGGTTCATATTGAAAAGGGCTCAATTTTCTACCGGAAAGCAGAAGCAAAGTGCGACCAAGCAAGTATGCAAGGAACTGTTTTGGTTTCAAGCGTCATATCTCCCAAAGAGTTTTATGTATGCCATGGCAGAAAATTCAAGGCAGCATTTAGATGCCCAGCAGATAATATATATGATGACACAGAGCAGCAATGTGTTTCGGAAATTAAAATATAACTTTAAACTTCGACCAAAGCAAAAAGAACCATTTGTTTCGGACTTTTGTGGCTCTGAAAAAATGTAATTGTAAAATGTATACATAATTCGGAAAATGTTTGATTCCACTATTTATGATTTTGAAAATGTTCACCTACAATTAAAAATATTAACTACATATATTCGCATAATAAATAATTAAATAACTCGTTTTTGTTTATCGTCAGACAATTATTCCACCCAAGCGATATCTCAGCTAAATTATTAAATTTAAATTTCATGAGAAAATTGTTTTTTACCATGATTATAAATTGATTACATTTAGTTCAGTGTGGGATTTTTTGATGTTACTAGGGTACATATAAGCGAGATAATACGTAATGCTTTTCCATATCTGCTCAAACAAGGCCACTGACAAGTCACGTAACAGTCTTGTCCCCTCGATTTTTTAATGTAACCCATCCAGTTTTGTAGAGAATTTTTCGCTGATTCCGAATATGCTTGTCATTGTCCCGACCATTTGGATCTGTGGGCTCCAGAGACAGAAAACAAAACTGGGTTCAGCTTTGGAAGGTAAGTTCATTCTCATCAGTATTATCACAGTCTGCTGTAAAAGGCTAATATTGTCCCAACAGTTTTCGCCAATTATTGCTTTAAATTTCTGTCACTATTGATACTCATATATATAATATATACCCAATTGGAGACGCAACACAATGACTAGTATCTTACACACTTAAAAATTGAATGACAAATATCACCTACAGTCGCAAGCAAACAACGTGCGACATTCATGGAAAATAAAAATAAAATTTTGATTAGGGGAAAATCATGATCAATGTGCGATCACGAGTCTTTGTAGCAACATTTACAGTGTTCGTGAGTTTATGACAACATATATATAGCCAGTAACATCATTACTCCAAATGTGTTTTCTTGAAATATGATTAGTCCACTTGATATACCTTCATACTTCCCGAGATCCGTCAGCAACAAACTCAAACTGGCGTTATTGGGTAATGTTTAACCCTAATCTAGAATCTAGAATCACACCGATATTCTGTACTCATTCAACACTAAAATATTCTGACGATTTCAGTACATTCAATTCTCTTTGCCCCTAGATAGGAATATCGCTAACGTATTGCTAACAGGTAAATGAATTTGGTTTCCTCTTACATATACACTTTCTCGAGAAGACTTCTTACATAACCCTTGGTATGGATTGAATAAGGTAAGATTTTTTTAGTAACGTTGTATATAAAAATAGAGAAAAAGATTTCGACAGTATTAGCCTTTTACAGCACACTGTGATAGTACTGATGGCAATGCACTTACCTTCCAAAGCTGAACCCAGTTTTGTTTTCCGTCTGTGGAGCCCACAGATCCAAATGGTCGGGACAATGACAAGCATATTCGGAATCAGCGAAAAATTCTCTACAAAACTGGATGGGTTACATTAAAAAATCGAGGGGACAAGACTGTTACGTTACTTGTGAGTTACTGTTGTATATGCAAAAGAATTAGTCAATTTTAAATGGGTTATCTACATATGTAGGTATCTGATCCTTGTATTCGCTCACCTTGTCATCAGTTAGCATCACCAGCTTGTCACCGTGAGCCAGCAGACATCCAAATGCACAAATACAGCGTACTGACAAGCATTTATTTCTACCCAGCATCAAGTTTTTGATACAATTTGTTCATTTTGTAATTTCAACTCATGGAGTAAATATCATTTAAACATTAGTGCCCCAAGACTTGTAAAGACATGAAAGGTCTGAAATCTATATATCGAAACGGAGTCGAGATCCTGTTAATTTTTAGCTTTTGCATTGCTCTCATCAACGGAGGACTAATACAGTTTAGCCAAGATTGCAAATTATATTACGAGTTCTGTCAGGGTACTATATCGTTCGATATGGCTGTTCGAAGAGCAATTGGTTGGATTGGATTAGGATTTAACAACAGAAGCGACATGGACGGTTCGGATTTCATTATTGCAGGATCCGAGTCAGGAGGGATTATTACATATTGGGGGGTAAATGGATTGTTATTTTAAGACTAGGGCTAAATGTAATTTAACAGCTTAATGCAATGTATCTTTGTGTGGATATAGGACTACCACGTCCCACGGAATGCCGAAAATTCACTGACAATCCCAATTCTAGACAGGTCGCAGGATTGGATAAATGTTACGGCCTACGAAGGTGACTATTATACATCGTTTCATGCCGAGCGCCGATTGTACACTTTCGACGACGACGAGGATATGGCAATCAAGGTATTTTCGCCGCAACATTAATCCAAGGCTTTTGAAATACCGAGAATTTCGTTATTTTAAGTCAGCATGTAAGACGATTGATACATTGCGTATTGTTTAACTATGTACAGAATGAGCAGCTGTATTTAATATGGGCATACAAAGAGGATTACGACGACATCTCTTATGGCCATTCACAACGCGGCAGTGTACTGGTGAATCTTCTAGAGGAAGGGGAAACGTGCCATCAAACAACAACAGAGGCAATCACTACACTGTGTCCCCCAACCGGCACGGAATTAGTGGAGCATCCAACCTCCTGCAGTTTATATTTTGTTTGTGTTGAGCGAACACCTTACATGCTGGAGTGTGGTGGTGGTTTTCATTTCAATCCTATTATTAAGGAGTGCGACTTTCCGGAAAACGTAAACTGTACCAAACCCATTCCAGAGTGTCCACCAGATGGGGTTAGCTTTCACCCATATCCGGGTAACCTTCATTATTGTCAACACGAACATGAGCACTGACTTGAGTTTATCGATAAATATTTGTAATAAGGTAACTGTTCATTGTACGTAATTTGCGCGGAAGGAACGCCAGTGGTACGGCAGTGCGCTGCGGGTGCTTGCTTCGATCCCGATGAGCTGAAGTGTCTTCCCATTGCTGAAGCAAACCCGGATATCGCAAATAAAGTTAATATTGAGAAGGGTTCAAAAGAGTACCACGATGCTGTCTAAATGCCGACGAGTAAAATCGCAAGGATCCATGTTAGTTCCAGTCAGTGAGTCTACAAGAAAATTTGTCATCTGTCATAATAGGGAATACCTCTCAACCTTCATTTGTCCAGTTCACCAAATATTTGATACCAAACAAAAAAATGTGCTTCTTTCTGAGTTAAGCACCTTATTTCCTGCATATGGTATCATTCTATGTTATTATTGGGTTTAAAAAATAAAATAATCAGTTTATCTGGTGAATGGTTTTCATTTTTTGTCAATGTCATCAATTACGTTATGTCATGTCATGTTACCATAACAAACAAAGCTAACTTATCATCAGTTGGCAACATTACGTAGCTGGAATAAAATTGTACACGAATTTGATATGATTTATCATGAATGTCACATTGATAAGCTAATGTGAGAATATCAGAAGTTAGCAACAATATATGTGTACGTATGTTAGCATTCAACTTTCCAAAGTAATAGATTACTGCTATTGAAAATGACCACGATTACCAGTAATTAATTTGGTTAATCTCGACACTTGTCAATATATTTTTAATAAAGCGTTGTGCTAAATGATGCTCTCATTTTCACTGCTTGCAAAGATAAAAGTGCGAGTGTGATAGCAGATTGGCACATACACGAGAACACAATTAATACATTTTATATAGAATTGAGTGTATTGGACAGCACGTTCCTGTTGCAGCATAATTAGTTTCTTAATTTTCGTATATTCCCTAATTGAGTACAAAATAACGCTGATAAAATATCCTAATACCATGAAGCACCTTGGAGGGAAAATTGTTGGTGGTCCAGAGGCTACCATTATTTTCAGTCTCTTGATCACAATAATCGGCGGAACTCACATCAAACTCAATCCAAATTACTTAATGGAGTATCATTATTGCGACAGCGTTATGAATTTTGATATAAAAACTCTGAATGTAAGTGGTTGGATCGGCTTCGGATTCAATAGCAGAAGCGGAGACATGATAGGCTCTGACCTGTTTATTGGAGGGTATTCACAGTCCGGTGGAAAATACTGGGGGGTATATACATTTCCAAACTTATTTTCTAACAGTATTTCCAAGATATTTTAACAATCATAATTCACTTCTACAGGATTACCATGTTCCATTGGACGCTGGAAATAGGCTCCCGGTGCTCGATGTGTCACAAGATTGGGATTATGTTCACGTTTTCGAAAACGGTTTCGGGACGAACATTTATGCTGACAGAAATTTCGTTACTGGTGACACGCTGGAGGATATGGAATTTACGGTAAATATTTTGTTACAAACCGTTAATAATATATACGCATACAAACCGTTCAGCCGGTCTCGGAATATCCTGTTTTAATTGAAATGTATATAATTAAGGATGATTACATTTATCTCATCTGGGCATACAACGAAAATTCTGATGACGTCGCTTCCATGCACACACATAGTGGAAGTGTGCTGCTGAATCTTCTGGACGGTGGTAACTGCGTAGGTACAACTCATTTTCCATCTGAGGAAACAACTGAGCCTGGCCCTGACCCACTTCCCACCACTGATTCTGTCCCTGACCCACCTACCACAACTGATCCCGATCCTCCTGGCCCTACAACTACCGAGCCCACTCCGGGAATTTGTCCACCGACCGGAACAGATTTAGTGGAACATCCAACCTCCTGTACCCATTTCTATATTTGTGCGGAGGGAACGGCCATCGAGCGAGAATGTGCGGATGGGCTCCACTTCAATCCAGCCACTAAGGAATGCGACTTCCCGGAACATGTCAATTGTACAAAGCCGCTGCCAAATTGCCCCCCTGAGGGAGTTAGTCTGTATCCGTATCCAGGTAGAAATTAAAAACCAAGCCGAAATTTCCCAAGGCTAAATAATATCTAATTATGAATATATGAATTGATTTTTTAGGGAACTGCTCGCTTTATGTCATTTGTGTGGAAGGAGTTCCATCGGTGTGGACTTGCGCCGAGGGGACCTGCTACGACCCTGACGAAGAGAAATGTCTTGTGAACGGTACAGCGGTGTCGGTTATGCCAAGTCAGGTTCATGTTCAAAATGGTTCAGCTTTGTACAAGGAAGGTGTGTCCAGCTGTGGTCATCAGAAATTAGAGGGCACAATTTTGATTCCAAGCGTTAGGTCCGAGCGAGAGTTTTACGTATGTCATGGGGATAAATTCGAGGCTACATTCCGCTGTCCGACTGGTAACTCGTTTGATGTGGCAGCACAAAGTTGTGTTCCTGAGCTCACGGGTTAGTCGTCAATGTCTCCTGTGATGAACAAAATTATCTACGAATTTTTTTCTTTCCCTGTAGTAATTTAAGACATTTTTAATTTTAAGTGATGAAATACAAGTAGGTAATGAAATAAACATAAATCATGAAACAAAATGGGAAAATTTATTTTTAAGCAGCATTTAATCATGAAATGTGTCTACCACTTGTCGAGTTTTGCATTTGTCTAAAAAAAATGGCCAACTGCTTATGTCCACTGATAAGTATTCGTGTTCATTTGTCAGTCATTAAAGATAATATAGAGGTTTTTCCACACCGATATAAGCATGTAATCATTTTGAGGGTATATCAAGCGGCATTACAGTTTAGACACGTGACAAATTTAGGATTCATTTGATCATATTTTGTTGATGCATTCATTTGTCAACACTTGCTCAAATACAATCATGAAAAATTTCCAGCACAAACAAATTACCATGGCTCCTAATTTTCTGCATCCTAGTGGCAGCATCCGGTCGAAAAGTTATAAGGCTTAGCTCCAACTACGAACTGACTTACACCCCTTGTGACCACTATATGTATTTCGAAGTGGAAACCTTTGGCAATATCACTGGCTGGGTTGGCCTCGGATTTAGTAAGGATGGAATCGTGAGTGGATCCGACTTGTTTATTGCAAGAGCGATTTACAATCAGACGGCGAATGAGACCAACTCGTATTTTGGGGTATATAAATAATAAATTTTTAGGTTTTAATAAATCGTTAATTAAAAATTATCGTGTCGTATATCACGATTACCACGTTCCATCTTGGGGGATCCCAACTCCTTTGCTTGACAGGCTGCAGGATTGGGAATTGTATCGGGTCAGTGACACACCAAGCACGTCGTTTTCTGCTGGCCGACGACAAATATCAAAAGACAAAGATGAGGATATAGACATTACGGTAATTTATATACATGAGCAGTTTTTATCTTTACAATATAATTGTATGAGGCATGATTGGATTGACTTTGTGCTCAAGACTAGGATGAGAAACTTTACGTAATTTGGGCATACAGCCAAACGGTAGATGTCGTTGAGGTACCTTACTATGTTTGGGGAAGCATGGAAATTAATCTGCTGGCCGATCACAAGGATGAATGCACGCTGACCCCAACTGATCCCACTGATTCTCTTGCAGCCACAACTGAGCTAACGCCGCGCCTTTTTCCCTATCCGGAACCGATTTGATCGAGTATCCAACTCGCTGCAGTCTGAACTTTGTTTGCGTGGAAGGAAGGGCTGGCGAGTAGGAATGTGGTAGAATGCGGTCTTCATTTCAATCCAATTATTAATATATGTGACATTCCAGAAAATGTGAATGTCTAAGTATTCAATTTTAAATTTAGGATTAAATTGTCGCATTATTTTCTTTCAGAAATTTGATTGAAATCATTGGTATTTTATTGAAGTGTGGACGGCACACCAAAAATGCCGCTGAAGAAATGTTACCTTTATTTTAATACAAAAATCATCAAATTGTTTTTGTGCATTTCAATATTCACGATGTAGATAGGGAAGCAGGTAATTAGTTTTTAGGCATGCAGAATTGTTCAACTTATTCAAGACTGCAAAACATGCTGAATTTTTTATATTTCACAATGTACGGTGACGATCAATCAAATCAATATACGGCTTAATAGAATGTTCATCAATCTGTTATCGTGACAATTGCCGTGTAATTTATTATGACGCTCGGACAGGCATTTTAAATTTAATGAAACGCAGACCAGTCCTATATAAATTAACCTTTGTACATCATTCAAACTAATATCAAGAGTTATTGAAACTTTGTTTCATAGTGACAATGATTCAATAGTTAATGAGTATTTTGGCACTTGCCGCACAGTGTATTTTTGCTGATTCCATTTTCTATTTATAATGCTATTACGGTTAACATGACAAGGGTATAAGTTTTACTCACGACGCAGCGCAAGTACCATGACGAAACATTTTTAGATAACATTGAGCGTTGGCAAAAATATTATGTAAAATCTTGTTTACGAAATTCATGACATAATTGGCAACAAACGTCACAAACGTTCCATTTTTGTCCCAAATGTGTTACCAGTGGTCCGATACCAGAGAACTTGATGGAATTATCTCATATCCAGCAACGGCAACTCTTTCGTGTATATAAGTGGTGCATCTTTAGAGCAAGTAATTAACTCATTGGACTGCATTCCGCCTCTTTCAGTCGATTAAACTAATAAACGGTACCGATCAAACCATATACGGCGAATAAAATGTTTATACATTTTACCTGTATCATTTAATCAATATGTAACCGGCTATCATCCCAGTTACCATATTATCGGTTCATGCCCACCGTTGCAAATGTAGCATTGCGGTGTTGGCAGACGTAAAGACATGCATGTGTCATATAAGATTACTATAGGAAAGTTAACACTTGCCCCTTATTCCAATTACCACGTTGTTTGTGCACATATGGGCAAAAGGTTGGACTGCAGATAAGACATCCCGTCGTTCAGAAAATAAAATGCTGATTGTCAATTAACCTATACACTTTCCACAGTCTCCATCGATATTTTTCACTCATTCAGCCTCATTTTACCATCAACTCTCATTAAAATTACTTGCATTTGAACACGCGGAAGGATATTTTAAAATCATGGAAAGCCTTAAAGGAGTATCACATCGTTTGAAGCAGACTTGGCTTACTTTCAGCCTCTGCATCTCACTCATTGGCGGTACTCGTCTTGAGCTTAGCGCAAATTATATACTGGATTATTATATTTGTAATGGCATGATTATGGCGAGCATAGAAGCCAAAAGCGTAACCGGTTGGGTCGGTATAGGATTCAACAACAGGAGTGCTGATATGGACGGATCGGACTTACTCTTTATGGGAAGGCTAAGTACAGGCGTTATCTATGGTGAAGTAAGTAATTATTCGTTTTAAATATAAACGAATGTACATACACTTATTTGCAGTTTATTTAAAAAATTAAGATTTCCCGGAATGAATAGGATTACCACATTCCACTTAACGCCGGGAATACGTGTCCTATACGCGACAGCTTCCAAGATATACAGAACGTCTATGCTGACGAGCAGAGTTCCGGCACCACTGTTTGGTTCGATCGCTACCTAATTACTGGAGACACAGAAGGTGATGTAGATATCACGGTAAATAGACTTGATTTCGTTTCCTATAAACTGTCTCAAATACGTCAAATTTTGTAATATCGTATATTTTGTTGCATATCTTTTAAATATATATATAGTATGCGCCAATTTACCTCCTATGGGCATACAATCAGAATTCTGATGACATCACAGAACCACATACGGATCGAGGTTACTTTAACATAAATATTCTCGAGGGAGATTCCTGTGACCCTCCGTTGACCACTGTGCCACTGAGGAACCCACTGTGCCGACTGCTGGACCTCCGGATCCGACTGAGGAGCCTACCGCCCCTACGACTCCGGCCCCAAACGGCTGTCCTCCAAACGGAACGGATTTCATAGAGCATCCAACGTCCTGTAGTTCATACTTTATCTGTGCGGAGGGAACTGCTTATGAGCAAGAATGCGCGGATGGACTACATTTCAACCCGGTAGTTAAGGAATGTGACTTTCCGGAAAATGTGAATTGCACCAAGCCTCTTCCTGAATGCCCTCCGGATGGTGTTAGCCTTCATCCATATCCAGGTAATATATTTTGTATACAAAAATTAAAATTGAAGATTTTGTGCAATATGTGAATGTTTTATCTGGTTTAAGGGAACTGCACACTCTACGTCGTTTGCGCGGAAGGAACTCCGTTAGTGCGGGAATGCGTCCCTGGAACTTGTTTTGACCCTAACGAATTAAAATGTGTTGCCAATGGAACGATTATTTCAGATACACTTGCACATGTTCACATTGGCAAGGATTCAACTTTATACCGGAAGGCCGAAGCAAAATGCTTACGAGGTATTTGCAAGGATCTGTTTTAGTTCCGAGCGTAATATCTCTCACAGAGATTTATGTATGTCATGGAAGAAAATTCAAGGCAGCATTTAGATGCCCAGCAGATAATATATATAATAACATCGAGTAGCAACGTGTTTCTGAAATTAAATTATACTTTCAATTTTAACCAAAAAATCCTTTGTTTTGGGCTTTTATAGTTTCGGAATTAACACTTTATTTACGTAATAATTAAGTGATTTTTAAAAACATTCACATACCAGTTGCTACAAGTGGGACGAGGGTCCTTGACCAGAGTCTACGTACATTGATCGCATACGCACATCCAAATTATGTTCTGATGTCAGTAGAAACCATTTTGTTTACATAATGTCGACATGGTCTGCATGCTCATTAAAAATATTCCTGGCAAATCCCATATCTGCACCAATCTCTTTGGATCGGTTACTATCCTTGTGAGAACAACATGTACTTTGAGGTGCGAACCGATGGCAATATTGATGGTTGGGTTGGCCTTGGATTTAGTTTGAATGGAAACTTTAGTGGATCTGACTTATTTATTGCGGGAATTACTCCGTCAAACGTGACATATTTTGGGGTACATAAAGACAAGTATAATACAGAAACATATGATATATACTATTAAATTAAGATTATCCGTGCCGTTAGTCACTCAGGACTACCACGTTCCACTGACGGGGGAGCCGGTACCAGTACTTGACAGGTTGCCGGACTGGGAATTGTATAGTGTCTGGGAGTGGGAATCAAACACGTCATTCTCTGCTGGCAGGCGTCAAATATCTAGGGACAAAGATGAGGATATGGATATTACAGTAATTTAAATGAGTTTGCTTATTTTGATTTTAAAATTGAACGGAACATGATTGCATTAACTTTGTGCTCTAGATTAGGACGCAGAACTTTACATAATTTATGCATACAACTACTATTCCGATGACGTAACACGTAACAGCACCATACACTCACTTTATATCCAAGAAAATTAATCTACTGGCAGACCATGAGGATGAGTGCACGATGGCACCAACTGATCCTACATATCCTATGCCGTCCACAACTGAGCCAACACCGGGCCTATGTCCTCCATCCGGAACAGATTTGATCGAGCATCCAACTTCGTGCAGTCTCTATTTTGTTTGCGTGGAGGGAACGGCTTATGAGCAGGAATGCGGGTGCGGTCTCCATTTCAACCCAATTATCAAAGAATGCGAACTAAACTGCACAAAGCCGCTTCCGGAATGCCCTACGGACGGCGTCAGTTTTCAGCCACATCTAAGTAC
>CM023199.3:11530742-11605172 GCA_004115045.4 Sinella curviseta | reverse complement strand
CCTTTCACTGTCCTTTGTAAAAAAGTTTTAAATGCAATGCCGGAGATAAAATATTCCATTTATTTGCAGGAAATTGTTCATTGCACGTTATTTGCGCGGAAGGAACGCCTGTTGTTCGGGAATGTGCTCCAGGTACCTGCTTCGATGGCGATGTGTTGAAGTGCCTTCCCATTTTCGGTGAAGTAGCCATTGACACCGCAAAAAAGTTCGCGACGACATGCGCTCAAGCTCAACGTTAGTTTAAACGGTACATCAAGAAAACCTGCTTGAAGAAAATTGTGTCATTATTGTAGTCCAAAAATGCATGCGAATTACATTATTAATTGCGCAGAGATTACCCCATTCAAAAAAATTGGGTTATCAGCTTAATTACCTTACAAGGTTATCAATTACCTATATCATGAATTGGTTGTCATGGCATGGACATACATTGAAAAGTCATTCATCGTCAGTTATCATTAACATGCAAGTCGCTATATAAAATTATACTGAAAGCTTCCAGGTTATCAACTGGCTGAATGACATATTTTATTGATAAGAGGATTGTGCCAAATGGGAACACATGATTGAATAAAACGTGGGATCATTTTATTTCATTGCTCATCTTACCTCATTTTTTCCTGCTGACATTTGGTTACGAGACATGAAAGCGGAAAAACCGTTAATTTTAATCATGAAGCTCATTCAAGACAATACTCGACGGCTTGCACAGTCGCTACTTATCTTCAGCGCTTTCTTAGCAATAAGCAGTGGTGTTCACCTAAAGCTTAGTGAAAATTACCTGCTGGATTACTGCTATTTTACCCATGACTCCATATGTCCAGATGGCTGTGTGTGGTTCACAGTGGACGCCATCAACGTGACAGGTTGGATCGGACTTGGATTGAATGAAAAGAGTGCTGACATGGACGGAGCTGATTTGGCTATTGGCGGGAAAGCGGATGCATTTTATTTTGGGGTACGTATGTCAAGTTGGGTCTAATAAACTGCAAATGAACACATGCCATTAAATGATAAATCATTTTATCTATAGGATTACCATGCTCCCCGAAATGCCGGAAATGGATTGCCAATTCTTGACAAGTCGCAAGATTGGACTTGGATCGATATGAACGAGAATCATGGAAGTACCTGGATTTTATTTTTCCGACACATAAACACGGGAGATTATGAAGAGGATATTGAAATCAAAGTAAGAAAATTTGGTACTCAGATTTTGTTGATAAGTGGTTTTAGTATTTAAATACAATGTATTGGCCGCATGAACGATTTTTTTATAGAATGAAACCGTTCACCTACTTTGGGCATACAACCAATTCTCGGATGACGTCACCGCACCTGATAGCCACCGAGGCAGCGTCGAAGTGAACCTTATGTTAAATACGGAAGGATGTGAAGATGAAATCCAAATGTAAAAAAAATTTGAAGTGCAGATTTAAAGTTCCACTGTATTTTTGAAATACATAAGATTGCTATACATGCATGCTAGACACGCTGTGCCCTGTGTTAACTTAATTAAACAAAAAAGTTTCACTAATATCTTTTGTCTATTCAGGTGCACCATCAACCTAGAAACTTGTTTTAGTGCGCAGATTGATGCATCAAATACTAGGACTCTGTTTCAGAGCTGCCGGGTTTGAAATCGTTTCATCTCTCTCGCAAGTCCTGTCCTCTTTCACCCTATATCCATGAAGACATTGACAGGTTCCACTGGATAACTCGCTATTAAACGCTCTCCAATCCTCCAACGCACAGTCTGCCCATTTCACGCAGCGCTTTCCTCCATCTCCGTATTCCAATGAATTACAAGGTGCTCCTACTAGGGCTGCACACATGTTCAGATCCTCTTCAAAAATGGCATCCACCTCACACTGTTTAAATCCGGTAACCTGAAACCGTGCAATCTTTATCAATTTCGTATTTAATTTTGAATGAACATTATAGCCAAATCGAATACTATTGAAATTTACTTGCACGTTGTGTGATTCCGCTACTAGTCCAGCAAGTGCCGTAAGCACTAAATATGTCCATCGTTTCGCCATTTTCAAATAATTCCGATTGTTTACAAAGTATTCAAAGTGTAAATTTCCTTATCAACGCAACTGCAACGGCAAAAGATTCAATTAAAATGGCACTGATGCAGCCACAACGGTGACGGTACTAGGATTGCATACATGGTGACAAGTAATATCTCAGAACAGAATAATATTTTTTCCTCATGCTGCGTTGTCGAGGTTTTTTCCTGGAGTGAGTAATAGCATCGTAATATTAACTGATAACAGACTCATCGTGAATGCAGTCAACTTTTTATTGAGTTTTTATTTATTATCTGATATGACAAGTTTGGCGAGGTGGAAATTACTTATCTGCACGTGGAATAACAAATTGCAAACAGAAATGGTTTGGTGCATTACATTTTATTTGACAAAACAAATAATTTGCGTTCTCTTCTACGACCTTACAGCGGCAATGATGACAATGAAACCCTGAATCACTTGCTCAAATACTAGAATATAAACCCATGCCGCTGCCGATATTACACTATGTACATGGCAGATAACAACGTTGCATTGCCAATATCTACTCCTGCAGCTTATCATGATTAGATTGGATGGTTACTTGTCTATAAAGCGGATTGACTGCAGGAAAAGTTAATTAACTTTGTTCTGTTTCTAATGTGCTTTCCTTTTCATGTAAAGCATTTTATGTGCTTGTTTATTCTTTCACATAAATGTCCCCAAATACGCCGCCCATATCACGACAATTTCCACGTGTAATCCGTTCAACCTTGCACGATTAGAACAAATGTAAATAACAAATCTGGTGAAAAGCAGGCCTCAATAGTTGACAATGAACTCGGAGTTATGCTGTACCTTAGCAACTCCAGTGAGTAAACACCAAAAATGGAAAGAGATTTATCTTATCGTCATGTGGAAATAAAGCAGGTGTTATGAGACTGAAATATCAATTGCTTTCCGAGTTATTAAAAATTGATTAGAGTTACATGACCGTAGTTATACTGTCTCATTATTACTTTCCAAGTCAACTCAAACACGAGATTTTAATTCACGAGACGGCTAGTATAATAAACATCGTCACACGCTTCAGTGTCGTTGTATTGTCATCAAAATTATCGCTACGAGTGTAATGGTATTATTGTTTGGGGGAAAATACCTACACACTAAACTACCTTGAAAATTGGTAGCGTTGCATTAAGCACTATGCATTTGATCAGTCCATTGCTGCAGCGGTGTTAATTTTTGACATCATTAACCGTCCAGCAGCCAAGAAACAACTATTTGGAATTTCATTTCGGTAATTAATGCTAAATTATCGTCGGCAATGTCAATGTCAGTCAACTCTGACAGTATTAGCATGTGAGTTTTAACATGGTGTTAGGTAATCAAGGCCGATATTCAAAGTTGGTAAACCACCCAACTTATATCACATTGATCAACAGATAAGGCTCCATTTTGTTGATTAGTTTGCCACATCAATTTCACACCTTACAAGCAGCCGTGTACAGTCCTGTGCTGGAATTAGCTTGCTACCTTTTACATGCAGTGGAATGATAAATAACATCAATTAAGTTTCAACGTCAATACTTCAAAACATTTGTCATTATCTGGTCAGTGAATAGTTTGAGCGATCAGAACGGAATATTCACCTGCGTCAGCAGTTCATGATATCATTGCCCTCACGGCAGTTTCCATTGCATGAATCATTTCAGCGAAAGATTAAATTTGTTTTGTTTCTTTCGATGAATAGTATGCGCAGTTTTGTGTTGACTGCGGCAGATGTCACATAACTTATAGTTTGAATAGGAGATAGTTTTTCTTAAATTCTCAAGGTCCTTACAAATCACCATAAAATTCAGTTAAAGATCTATCAGGAAATATGGCCAACTTAACTACATCGGATGCAGCCAGTAGTCAAGATCCATCAGAGGGAGACGACAGTGCGCTACTAGAAAACGAAGAACCTCGGAGACGGAGAATTTCCAATTGGAATTATTCAACCAAGACAAAAGTAGGTATCGTAGTAGCAATATTTGTGTTAGGAATATTTGCAGCGGCAGTTCCATTTATAATATGGCCCATTAGCTCTCAAGACCAGGGAAACACGACGACGACGACAGCTCTGCCAATTAGCACAACAGCTTATACTGAACCTGTAACTCCAACGACTTCACGTCCTGGGCCTTATTGCGAATACGTTGACCGTGAGTAACAGGATTACTTTAACAATTATCAAATATTTTTAACGAATGTTTGATTATGTGTTGTTTTAAATTTAACTAGCGGGAAAGATAGCTTGTCCTGACGGACCATTTTGGTCTTGTTGGCACAGCAAGTCAGAGCGTGATAAAAAGTGCACTGGTAAGTCAATCTTTAACCATTACCAGAAATGATTTATAGTATTTCTCTTGAACTTATATTACGCTCATTTGACCGGTTCACATTTTTATTTAAAATTTAGCAAAGGGATGGAACAAGTGCTGGCTAAGACTTGTGAGGGTATGGTACAAACCTGACTGTTACTGCTGTTCAGCAAAGGAATGGCTTCAGGATTAAAGTGAATGGAACACTAAGGACCCACAACGTGCCTCTGGAAATTGTTGAACCGATTGGCATCCTAATTTTTTTTAAACTCCCGACTTTTGATCCAAAAAAAATTTTTCATATATTTTATGTTGTTGTGAATTGAGACGAATATTAAACCAAAATGGAAACACGATGACGAAATGTTAGAACGGATAACTCTTTTGTACAAAATGAACATTGTCTCATCACAATATTGTAACCAAAAAATGACACGATTCGTTGCAGTTTTTTTATTACTTCAGTTTGACGACCATAAACTGGACTGGAGTATAGAATAATAATTAGCTCATATCTTTATTTGCGTACCATAAAATATTAGCAGAGTGAAGTATTTGCTGTGTATGTTGCATGACCAGGCCGATCACTTTGCATTTCATGGTATTTTTTGCTTACTTTTCGCTAATCGATGAGATTTATTTTATGGAACATTTAATAGTATAGGAAACGCATTCCGTTTTGAAGGACGGACAAACATGTCGATGTAAAGACGTGGCTCTGTCACTTAATAAAGTTATGTATACATATAACGTAACATTTAATTTCACATGCTGTTGAAACTATAAGTTAATTAATATTGAGTATTTCCTATGCAATAAAATCACTTATATTTCTTGTGGCGCCTTAATTACACCTTTGTGCAATTAACTGATTCATCCACTAATTACAGTTACGTTTCTGTTAAAACGTAGGAATTCTTGAATTCTTGATTGCACAAATCCTCAAAACAAAGACATCCAAAGGACGAGAAGCCATGCGCCAGTTGGCTTGCCTCTTCACTGCAAACTCTTCCATGTCCATGTTGGGATTCCGGTATTGTGACACAGCCCCTCAATTTTAACTGATTACTTTCCAAGTCCATTGGCTCTTCATAGCAGGCAACTCGAAACGATCCGCTGCTGGGTTCTTCACAGATTTCATGCACTCCATTCCCTTGTACAATGCAAGTGACTTCGTTTTCCCGGTAACCCAACATGCAGTAGTTTTTTACACAGGTTACTGCAAATGCAAACAAAAAATCATACTTAAGTGACTCATTGACAAAAGGACGCAATTTTTGGAGTGACATTTTCTGTATATTGTGGAAACTTACGCGAAACACCCAACTGGACCAGTGTGATCACATGGAGAATCACAATTTTTGGGAAAAACATTGTTAAAAATTTATTTCGACTGAGGTACAAATTTTGTAAACCAAATCAAAGTGGGACGAAAGATGCCTGGATATTGCTTGAAGCTTGACTGTGTAACGACAGACAGAGTGCCGATTAAGCTACTGATTTTGCCCGTGTTGTTTGAATTACTGCACCGGACTAGGTAACATTCCTAGAAAATCTTGAACTTTATATGTTTTTTAAAGGAAAATACATACACCTAAAAAGCACACCTTTTTCCGCAATTGTATTCGGTAGGTCATTTTAAATTATAAATTATGGTCCATAATTGGTGCACTCATTATTGCACTTTTTGCACGAAATCACCAATATCCAGCTACCCAATATTAATATTAACTCAGCATAATTGCTTTACCATAAACGGAGCATTACGTTAGAACGGTGGGAAGACGGTTAAGTAATCACTGGTTTAAGTAATTGAGCCAGGTATAAGTTTCTCACATGTCAGCACATTTTCCAGTTTTTCCCCGGAATGATTTTTTATGCTTACACCCTACTAATTTGCTTTACTTTATGTCCATTTTTTATATGCGATTTCCCAGGCTCATTAATAAACTGCAGTGTTCATGTAAAATAGTTTCCTTTGCTGTGTAGTAATCCAGCCAAAAATTACGAGATTCGTTTCAGTTTTTTACGAGTTCAGATTAACGATATACCCTAAATTTGTACAAATGTGACTGGAGTGTTGGGCAATTAGCTCGTATTTTATTTGTACGCTATAATGCGTTATCAGAGTGAAGTATGTGTAGTATGCTTTGCACGGTCGAGCACACTCCAAGTTATTGCTTTTCCGAATTGATCGTTTAACAGTTTGCTTGTTACCGCTGAACAATTTAATGGTAGTTTTGCGTTGAAATGTCGTTGATCTGTTGTGAAGTTTATGGCGGTAGTAAACAATTTTAAGAGTAAGATTTTGGGTTTCGGGAATTTTAGCATGAAAGCCTTTTCCCTTATTATTATCTCCAATCTCAAGTAATGTCCATTTGAATAAAGTGTCTTTCAATAGTTTATACCATTTAGATAGGGATTGCCCGTGTTGTTTGACTTTGTGCATTGCAGAAGGAAAAGCGCTCCCAGAAATCTTGATTTAATATGTTCTTTAAGGAAAATGCATCTCCGAAATATACCTTTTTGTGCAGTATTTGCGTAATAATCATTAAGCATAATTGGCTATGCCATAAACTGATCATAATAAATATTCGCCTTGGGAAAAGATAGATAAGTAGTCGTTGACGAATTTAATTGATTCAAGCATAAATTTCAAATAAGTCATGGATATAGTAAAGATTGCACTCCATTATGCTGTTTTGATCTTTGAAACGCTGAACGGCGCACTTTTGCACATTACTAGAATCAATTATTACAAGACAAGACGGATAATAAATTTGTCAGGAAAAATTAGAAATTTTGCTATTTACCTTCAAAAATAGGAATCTACGGTAGTTTATGTTTAAGGCTGTTGGAATGTGGAATACCTATGCAGTCATTAAATTGCATTGTACATTCCAATTAATTTCCTTTTCTGGGCAACAAATATGTAGTAAAGTAAATACTAGTAATCTAACAAAAAAGGAAGGATGCTCCGCAGTTTTTACGATCTCAGTTTTACGACAACCGTGAGGTTATACGTAAAATATACGTAATTGTGAAGGGAATTTTATGTAATTAGCTCTTGTGTTGTATGTATGCTATAAAGCCATTTCAAAGTGAAATATGTGTAGTGTATTTTGCACGGCCGATCACACGCGGTAAATGATTGTTTTTTCCGAGTGCATCGTTTACCAGTTCTGTCGCTGACCAATTTCATGGTAATTTTTCGTTGCATCTTCTCTAATCTGTTATGATGTTTATGGCAGATGGAAATAAATTGGTGTGGACATGGCTTTAACATTACATGGTAGTGCAGTGCTGTAAACGAAATCTTGAAATGGAAATTGATGGCCGACCTTGCACATTATCACATAAAATCAATTCAAGGATCAAAAAGAAGTTGGTTTAATGATACTTTTTACGGAGATTATAATATGTACTTTTAATCAATATTAGTTTTTAAATGACATTCCGTGTTTCCTCTCATAAACACTCCTTAACATTTCCGTCCTTGTCTACAATGACAAAAACGTAGCATGTGACAAGAATAATTTTTAAGAAAAAAACATTATAACTTTACATAGTATACTACATACCAGCGCATTTCCATCCTGAAAGACCGTGTGGACAGGAAGCGTCCTGTGGACAGATTTGTTTTGGCCTCAGACCAGGCGGGCAGCTACACGCGTCTGCAAACTTGCTCGTCAACACCGTGAACGTCCAAACGAAGAAAAGGAAAATGATAACACCAAAATACTTCATGATGGTAGATGTGATGTCGCTACTACTCGATTTTATTTAGAACGCAGCTACTCTGATCCTCACACTCAACAGCAAACTGAACTGTGAAATGACGACAATTCTTCGTGCCACAGAAACGCTAGCACAGATTCTTGGCTAAGACGCAAGCAGACGTTTGTCCTACAAAATTTGTAGTACAAATGAATGTTGCTCATGCAATTATAAAGACGCAATTATGATATAAGCATAATTACACATATTGTATTTTGTGAGATTACATATATGTGACTGCTTTGTTATGCTTGATATTGATTTACAGCCACACATAGATATGCTATGATCTGGCATGTCTAGCAAACAGGGTTTCCGGCTTGATTTGGATTTTAAGTCAAGGACAGACTGTAAGATATAATTGCCCATTGTGTTAAAAAATAATGACACACGTTGCACAAACAGTACGACTGAAGCACCGTTTTTACTGGTAAAGTTGCTTGGCTAGAAGTGCGCCATTAAATTAGGTAATCAATTGTCACCTTTCTTCAGGTATGTTGTACGTCAGTTATTTACTGAACACCTCATCAGTTTATTTTCGTCACCACTTCACCGCAATTAATATCGATAATTGCCTTTGCGTTTAATTGACACGTTAACGCATAATTTGATTTCTTCGTCCTGTCTGTTTGCACTCATTCCGACTGAATGTACGATGGCATTTTTCCATATGGGATCATAATGACATTGGGGCGGAAAACGGAATCAAAAACAGTAAAATGCCTCTCTTGCCTAAAACATTATTATTATTAACCCGCTAGGTACCCACAAAACTAATTAGGACATAATATCAGCTAATATGTTACAATTTTTTTGGAAATCTTGCTGCATGATCGCACCGAACGGCGAAACTCATCCGATATCAAAAATATTACATTAATCAGGTTATATAGAGAGGTCTAATTTCATTTGAGGGGACCAGATTTATGAAGAATAGTGCTCAATTGCTCAAATATTTAAAGGTAGGGCTGTTTATAATCATTTTAACATTATAAAAGCATATCATCAGATGTGACATCTTGATACATGCATAGCTATTATGTGCTATCACAACCATACATCACATTAATAAAAGGTATTATAATTTAATTCGCATACTATATAATGATAGTGCTATATATAGTGGCCGCTGAATATCTGTATGAGAAAATGGTACTCGCTTTACCCTTCCCCGTTTAGGCCGATAACTTGGATTAGAAAGCTAGACATTGATAATGTTGACTTTTTTGGGTCGTTGTCTTGACTGCCAATGAGTTATCGTGTCACTTGTCCTGACATTTTTCATTAAGGATTATTTATTAACAAGCTCAAATGTGTGCTTGACTTGCCCCAGCAACCTTCCAAACATTTCTTTCTGTGTACATTTCGCATCACACGGGCACCGAATGAGGTTGCAGATAAGACTTATCGGTGTCTCTACCTTTAGCATTTATAATTGGGTTTCTCACATAAGAGGTTATCAGTCAAATGTTTGTGAAGCCTCGGTAAATACGTTACAATAATGCGACTGTTTTTAATTCACCAATCAACAGTCGGTAATGAAGCCAAACCATTCCTTATTAATCCCATTTTGCTCTCGCAATATCATTATTTGTTCTTAGTTTACACTAAACAGTGTAGCATGTAAATAACGTGACATATTTCGGTTCGGTTTATACCACTATGGGTATATAATCTTGACATTTTCCTTCACATTTCAATCAATCGGTGAAATGTTCACTTTATGGCAATGTACTACATGGTTAGACTTCATTTGCATTTACTCTGTGTAATGAGCAGGAGCAAGAAGGCGTAAAAACAGGCAAAAATACTTAAAGTCATGAACCGCCTACCGCAAAATAAACCGCATTTAGGACAGACGCTAATAGTTTTTAGCGTCTGCATTTCTGTCATAAGTGGAACCAGTATTGAGCTGAATGAAAATTACTCTCTGGATTACTATTATTGTGATGAGTACGAATTTATAGCGTTCGGCTTGTTCGCCAGAAATGTAACAGGGTGGATCGGCCTTGGATTCAATAACAAAAGTGCAGACATGGAAGGATCTGACCTGTTTATTGCAGGATGGTTGAACTCGGAACGGCGGCAGTATTGGGGGGTAAGCAAAATTAGATCGAAAGTAGAGGAATTAAATATTTAATGATATAGTAGTAATATTATTTGAAAATTAAAATATTCTACATAATGTACCCATTTAAAGGACTACCACGTACCAATGGGCGCCGGGAACAAATTGCCCATTCTTGACAGCGAGCAAAACTGGGGCTCTGTTTGGGTCAGCGAATCTGGTTCCGGCACATCTATAACCGCCTCACGCTATTCGATTACGGGAGACCCCGACGACATAGACATTAAAGTAATTGCAATTTTATCTCACGATTAGCACTGTCTTATATATTTTTCTCAATTTTATGCATTTGCCTAAACCAGTTTGCTTTTTTGGTATAATCGTATATAGAATGAACCCATTTATCTTCTGTGGGCATATAATGACCAGTCCGATGACGTCACTCTCCCACATACCCATCGCGGCAGTGTGGAAATAAATCTACAGGAAGATCCCTTGTGCGCAACGTATGCTCCACCCGAAACCACGGAGCCTGTAACTGATCCTGTAACTGATCCTGTTGCCCCTTCAACTGAGCCAACGCCGGGTATATGTCCACCAACAGGAACGGATTTAATTGCTCATCCCACTTCCTGCAGTCTATACTACCTTTGTGTGAGCGGAACCGCATATGAACAAGAATGTGGGGATGGTCTCCATTTCAATCCGGAAGTAAAAGCATGTGACCTACCGGAAAATGTAAACTGTACCAAACCGCTTCCAGAATGCCCTCCGGATGGCATCAGCTTTCATCCTTATCCCGGTAAAAATTTACGTCAAATTTTCATTACAACGGAAATATTTCAATAATTTATTTATGCATTTATTCTCAGGAAATTGCTCGCTGTATGTTATTTGTGCGGAGGGAACTCCGACAATTTGGCCGTGTGTCCCTGGAACGTGCTTTGATCCGGTAGAGTTGAAATGTCTTTTAAATGGGACCACGGAGTCGCTTACACCAAGCCAGGTGCATGTTCAGATAGGCTCCGCTTCATACCTGGAAGCTGTCAATGAATGTGAGCGAGAAATATTGAACGATTCCATTCTTGTGGCTAGCAAAATAGCTTCAGACGAGTTTCACGTATGCCATGAGCAAAAATACAAGGCGACATTTAGATGCCCGACGGGTCATCGGTTTGATTCCAGGGATAAAAAATGTGTTCATGTAGATCTGCATTGAATTTGTAAATATGCTTCTACATCAAGATGACCGTTAAATGAAAATTTAATGATTATTATTTTCCCTGACAATATAAGTGAAATGTAAATGACTCTTGATTTTGGTCATGATACAAATAAATTCAGGTCCATATTGCATTTACAAATAATTTCGTGTAGTTTCGTTCCTGCGATATCTCAAACTGACCGGTAAACTTTTTGATGGCTTATCTGTACAATAATGTCGCACAATAATGTCATAGATACGTTCATGAATGGAAACATACGTATGGCTCCATGTTGGATCCAAATTTTCAAGATACCGAAAGGATATATTTTGCACGGTCGATCACACAAGAAATGATGGCTTTAATATTACTTTGTACTGTATTCAATTGGTGAAAAATATCATTAGTTCTGATTATATGAAATTAATGGTCAAATTTCACAACATCACGTCAGCAAAAGGATAATAAATAATTTCCTTTAATCATACTTTTCAAGGAGATATGAAATCATTCTTTCGGTCACTATTATGGCTCACATGGTAATCCTGGTTTCTTCTCATAAACACTCCTTAATGTTTCCGTCCTTATCTCCAACGACCAAAACGTAATGTTGGACAAGAATAGTCTTCAATAATAACTTGTCATATCATACAACTTACCTGCACATTTCCATCCTGAAAGGCCGTGTGGACAGGAAGCGTCTTGTGGGCAGACCTGTTTTGGCCTGAGACCAGGCGGGCAGCTACATGCGCTAGTATACTTAGTCGTCAACATGGTGAACGTCCATACGAAGAATAAGAAAAATAACATATCCAAAATATTTCATGACTGTGTGTGTGATGTCGGTACTGTCTGTGCGATTTAATTTGAAGACGAATTTATTTAGTCCATACAATTTTGCCAATTCTGATTTTCACACTCAAAGAAAACTGAACTGTGAATTTATAAAAAAAAATTTCATGCCAAAGTAAAACTCTAGTAAAAATTCTAGACAAAGCAAACTTTTGTACAAATGAATGTTGCTTATGCATTTACAAAGAATTAAGATATACGCATAATGTCTTCTTTGAGATTACAGATGCGTGATTGTTTTGTTAATTGTTTTACTTGATATTGATTTACAGCCTCATTTGGTATGCTATGATCTGGAATGTTTAGAAAACAAGGTTTCCGGCTTCATTTGGATTTGATAGGCAAGGACAAAAGTCAAGATTTTATTGCCTATTGTGTTTAATGTTAACGATACTGATACACGTTGCGCAAATAATAAGAGGGATCAGAAAGAGGGAACCAGAAACAGTTGAATGCATCTCTTGCCTCTACTCTAGCTCATAGGCTTCACGGAACAAGTTAGTGCCCTTTGAGACATTCTGAAGCTGAGGCATCAATGCAATTAAATAAATTTTTGTATGAATACTTTATATCAAAAGTTACTACTATTAACCCGCCAGGTGCACTGTATCAAAATTAAATGTTAGAGGGATTGAATTTTTACTGTTTGATTATTTTCGAAATCTTATCCATCCTTAACGCAACATTAATAACGTCGAATTTGTAACAAATTGTTCAATGCTGCTGGCAGGCTCATTTGAAATGAACACAAAGCCATGTTTGTATGTACACTAAAGATTTGCTATCAGCCTTATTTACACGATTTCATTTCTACCAATCTGCCCTCTCCTCGTCAAATAATTTAATCTTTTACTTCATTTTGATATCACAAGCATGGCCATTTGTTCTACATTCACACGGACCAAAGGCGTAATCGAATCCCTGACCAAATTTTGTCATTATTACACATTTTGTAATGGCAATGAGTTATCTTGTCACCTGGCCTGGAATTTCATTACGAATTGTTTATTTGGCACATCTCTGTTTGCGATAACCGAACTCGTACTTATCGACGGCATATACATGTACATTCTCGTATCCCCTCATTCTAGTGAATTCCGTTGAGCAACAATCAGTGAAAAACGCATTTGTTAAAAATATAGAAAATTCAAAATATTTTTAATCATGGCCCGACAACGTAACAATGGGATACGCTTAGCAGCGACGCTAATTATTCTCAGCCTCTGCATGACACTCATTTGTGGTGGCTATTTAGAACTGACCGAGGACTACGCCGTGGAATATAATAGGTGTTATGACTCCATAAATTTCTTCATTCAGGCGCATAATGTCTTTGGTTGGGTCGGCCTTGGTCTCAACAATAAAAGCGCGGACATGGACGGAGCTGACCTCTTAATTGCTTGGCTAAACGGTTCTATAACTTATTATGGGGTAGGTAAACACAGAAAATATGCTAACAGTGTACATTAATAAATTGGATGAAACCAATGTAATCTCCTTTTGTAGGATTACCACGTCCCAGTGAACTCCGGAAACATAATTCCGATACGGGATAAATCACAGGACTGGAATGTTTTCATCGACTTGAGTGAGTATGGTACATATGTTTATGGTGACCGCTATCTAGTCACTGGAGACAGTGAGGGTGACGTTGACATCGAGGTATGAACGGAAGCGCGTGTTGAGCTTACACTCGCTTTAGTGTGAGATATTCGTTGAGTGTTGCTGTATTTTCTGTCTGACATTTAGGATGAGCCTATTTATCTGCTGTGGGCATACAACCAATATTCTGATGACCTCACCGATTCCCACACTCATCGTGGAAGCGTGCAGGTGAATCTTCTAGAGGATGGTTCAGTTTGTTCATATGGAACCAGGGGAACTCGGGAAACTAAACCTGTAACTGACGCTGTAACCGACCCTGTAACGGATCTGGTAACTGACCTTGAAACTGACCCTGGTTACGCAACAACTGAGCCAACACCAGGCATATGTCCACCAACAGGAACAGACTTAATTGCTCATCCCACTTCTTGCAGTTTATACTACCTTTGTGTGAGCGGAACTGCGTATGAACAAGAATGTGGGGATGGTCTCCATTTCAATCCGGAAGCAAAAGCATGTGATCTACCGGAAAATGTAAACTGCACAAAGCCACTTCCAGAATGTCCCCCGGATGGTATCAGCTTTCATCCGTATCCCGGTAAAAATTTACGTCAAATTTTCATTACAACGGAAATATTTCAATAATTTATTTATGCATTTATTCTCAGGAAATTGCTCGCTGTATGTTATTTGTGCGGAGGGAACGCCAACAATTTGGCCGTGTGTCCCTGGAACGTGCTTTGATCCGGTAGAGCTGAAATGTCTTTTAAATGGCACGACAGAATCGCTGACACCAAGCCAGGTTCATGTTAAGATAGGCACGGCTTCGTACCGGGAAGCTGTCAATGAATGTGAGCGAGAAATATTGAACGATTCCATTCTTGTGGCTAGCAAAATAGCTTCAGACGAGTTTCACGTATGCCATGAGCAAAAATACAAGGCAACCTTTAGATGCCCGGCGGATCATCGGTTTGATTCCAGGGATAAAAAATGTGTCCATTCAGGTGTTGCAATAAATTTGTAAATATGCTTCTAATTGAAGATGTTTCATTTTGATTCAAGGATACGATGATATTACCGGTTATATAAAAATTTAATGTTATTATTCTCAATTTCAATATAATTCAAATGGCAGTGATTATGATTCCATTTTGATTATGATACAAATAAATTCTAGTCGTTATTGCATTTAAAAATAGTTCCATGTAGCTTACTTTTCTATTGGAATGCCACTCAAAGCTTTCTGATAATTTTAATGAGTGCTTTCGAAAGACAACGAAACGAGATGTGAAAGCCAAAAGGCGTTGGTGAGGAGTATGCTGAAACCTAAGAGAAACAGAAGCAAGGTAATTGCTCGGGGTGTAGCCACCGTAGTAGCGTAGCGATAAAAACCCATGTTTGTCATTATATTTCTCACAAATTGGTAAGCTTAAATTTCTCAACTTACGGATTATACATTACGGATTATATCTGAAGATGCTTTCATTCTGGAAATCAAAATTTTTTGTCCATGACTTTTTCTTGATTATATCTCAAATAAATATAAGTACACACTTATCCAGTGAAACGATAATCGAGACAATCTAGAAAAACTACAATACATGCACTAGCATTTTTCAACTAGCTTCCAGAAACGTAATATCATAAAAACGAAGCATTTAGAGAAAGAATTTCTGAATCATATGAAAGCATATTCCAATGCCCCTTTGTGTCACATATTTAATGTGGATGGTAAGATGATCCTATATTAATAGCAAAGTGTTTTTCCTTTTGTTTGAGCAACGGCAAATTTTCGATGTCCTGCCTGTCCCATTTTTCACAATGCACAATTGTAAAGTTTTTCTCGTAATTGTCCATTTTCACATTAAATTGGTGTTGTTGGTGCCATTCAGGTAAATGTTTGCAAAAATTACAGATGGAACGAATCATCCTTTTTGCGTAACTATAAGTTAGTAGGCGACACTGCTGTAGAATACATCCGGAGTCGCCATTTAATCGCGTTATTACAGAATTTAGAATATTAGCATGCTGACATTCATGATGTACGCACCCACATTTGTTCACTTTTTATCTTGTCCATGTTGCTCAAGATTTCCATTTTAATGGACATTAATCAAACTAATGAGTTTATTGTGTGCTAGTCATTCAATATCATTTTGATAACAACGCTACTTTATCAAATGATAAATGATAATAAATCAAGTGTTGCAAATATCGTGCCCTCCAGATGAGTTGCCTCCAGAGTACAGGGTACTGACTTTGGTGCCTGTTGCTTGGGATGCAAACGGGCGCTTTCACACTTTTGGAAATGGAACATACTTTATTACGTAGCTGAAACGAAGTTGAAGCGTAGTTATAATTTTAGTTTGTTTGTCCGTCTGTCCGTCTGTCTGTTCGCGCTATAACTCCGAAACGGCTTGACGGATTTTGTCGAAACTTGGCACACAGGTTCATTAGGTGACAAGGAAGACATGGCCAGATTTTCAGGTCAATCGGTCAACAGGGGGCGGAGTAGGGGTCAGAGAGAGGTCACATGCTTTTTAAATGGCAAATTTTTTTCTTCGTGGATTCTGATAGAGAATTGAACGGTGATCATTTTCTCTTCAGGAACTATGGGTCAAATCGCGTTATTTTCACCTGTAGAGGTCAAAAAGAGGTTACATGCATTGAAAGCGTGATTTATGAACGCCATTTTAAAGCGCCATTTATGAACGCCATTTTAAAGCGCCATTGATGAACGACATTTTAAAGCGCCATTTATGAACGCCATTTTAAAGCGTCATTGATGAACGACATTTTAAAGCGCCATTTATGAACGCCATTTATAAACACCATTTTAAAGCGCCATTTATGAACGCCATTTTAAAGCGCCATTTATGAACGCCATTTTAAAACGCCATTGATGAACGACATTTTAAAGCGCCATTGATGAACGACATTTTAAAGCGCCATTTATAAACGCCATTTTAAAGCGCCATTTATGAACGCCATTTTAAAGCGCCATTTATGAACGCCATTTTAAAGCGCCATTTATAAACGCCATTTATGAACGCCATTTTAAAGCGCCATTTATGAACGCCATTTTAAAGCATAATTTTAGAGCGTCATTTATGAACGCCATTTGAAAGTGTCGTTTTAGAGCGCCATTTATGAACGCCATTTGAAAGGGTTGTTAGGACGCCATTTGAAAGGGTTGTTAGGACGCCATTTGAAAGCGCCACTTCAAAACGAATTGTTTCAGCTACGTATTTTCCATCGCGGTTTAACGCGACTAGTTTGTAATGAAAGTGGTGTGAACAGTTGTAGCAGTGGGGCAAAGTTTCTAAGTTTACATACGGGAAAGTTTATTGCTTCAAAGTACATTCATCCTTTCGTAATTTTATAGTTATTCTCCTATATAATAGTTGATCCCATATAATTAAATTTGCAATCTATGTATACTCCATGATAATTATAATAAAACATGTTCTAGCAACAATGCTACAAACTTGTAAGTTTACAAAAGTTTAATAAAATACAGTTTAATGGTTTTTCTGCAAAATGATTTAATAATTGTTATCTATTAAACTTGTCGTTTCCGGCATTTTATTATGAACCGAAATGCATTTACTTCCGGCGTATGTGTTCGAAATGTAGCACCATATATATGTAACTAGACCAACAACATGAACAGATGAAATTCAAAATAAGATCAGCAGATTATTTTCTCGAAGGTCAGAGTATAATTGTCATTAATACTTGGATACCCATGAATAGTCTGAGTAAGCATGCTAGCTATTTTTCAGGGGTAATCCTCGTGTTTTGACATTGACTCCCGAGGAACTCGAGGAAATGGTTAGCAAGGTGGAGCAAATTGTTAAGCGCAAGTATTCAGAGCTTTCGGATGACATATTACACTACACCGTGAAGCTCAGCGTTTTGGATCGGAAAATGTCGCAATGTGCTCCAGTATTTTCTCCATTGGTCCACAGTTCACAAAAATGCTGAAGACGCTCCTCATCGCTGGTCCAGGATAGTGTTAACATTAACAATGGGGTGCACAGAATCTGCTACTACACGCGCCATTTTGTCACAGCTTTGCATTGGTTTATTCAACATTCTTTCCTGGGTTGTACAATACACAAAGACAATTGTTCATTGTTATATACCTGTTTGAACGACCTATTATTTCCCAAGACAAGTTAATTGAAAATGATGACGTGACTTGGTATTAAGAGCACACCAAAAGTGGTAGTTTACATTTGAGGCAGTAAAATCCATTTTTCTTCATCGCAATATTTTTTATTCAAACGATTTGTATTTCTAAGCATTTCATTAAGTATATTATAAATCTCAGAAAAATGAAATTCCTACTTTGTTTAATCATTTTAACAATGGTCAGCATTTACCGCGCCAGTAATCCGCACACAAGTTTTCGTAGGAAGGGGCTAGGTCACGGATCAGAAACTAGTCCGAGAAATCCATTCGATTTATACAGAAATAAGAAACACCAGTCAATAAAAAGGTGAGAGTAAGCAAATAACTACATATGTTGTTAAATTTCGCTGGTTTTAGACTGAATTTTACAATCTGGATCTTTTCAAATATGTTCAGGAGTATTGGGTCGGACTCAGTTTTTCAATCCAGAACAAAACGGAGCAAGGAAACGGACACGGAAATTTGTGCAGCTGCCTCCAATACGTTGAGTTATGTTTCTGTGGGGTCGAACCAAGCACAAATATTGTCAGAGGGAGGATGGATGTACCCTAGTGAATTGAATTTCGGCCAAATGGAAAACTTCCTTTATTTATCAGAATACCCAACATATGAACAACCCCAGACTGACTACCACATTCTCGTCAACTTTGTGGATAGCAGGAGTTATCCCAATGGCTGCACCTTTCACGACGTAACCATGGAATTTGTTGATGATTGGGGCCGAGGAACCACAGGATGCTTCCTTGTGCTAGTGAACCAAGTGTTTCAGGTTTCCTGCCCTCCCCAAGAGATACCCGAGCAATACAGGCTACTCACCTTGGCACCTGTTGCTTGGGATGGTGCAGCGTCCTATAATCGCGGTTTTGAACCAGGAGGATACATTATTTGCAACCAAACTGGCAGGGATGATTGCAGCCAAGGACCAGCGTTTCTAGATGTGCTTACGGGAAAATTTAAAGCTTCAACGTATCTTCTTCCGCTAAAGGGTCCAGCTTCCAGTAACCATGATGATGACGATGATGAGAATGATTATGATGATTAGAATGATGATAATGTATTTGTTTAAGGAATTATTGGACTATTTGCAAATCACTGTTTGAATGTACGCACGGATATGCTATAGGTTGTGAACTTAATTAAGTTTAATAAAGCGTAGTCCAGTAAACGTTTTCGTCTAATACATTTCTGGTTTCACTTCATACGTACTTACGTCAAAATGCTATTTAAATTGTTCCATTAAAGCTTGCATTCGTTTATGCAAAAGTATTTATTCAACACGTTTCTCGTTGCCCCAAACTGTCCAGTGTGGCGTGGAAATGTTCGGAACGGTGATTATTTGAAGAGTTGGTGAATTAAATCACCATTATTGCATATCCAGTCAATCAATCTGAACAACAGGTGAATGTGGGAAGGAAATCAGTAGGCATGTCGCACCAAGATAAGCACAAGATTTTTATTTAAGCTTTGATATAGAGACTGCCATTAAGCATATTGGCTATTTTTCTGGGGTGACCCTCATGTTTTGATCTTTACTCCCGTGGGATCCCAGGAACTACACTTTGTCCCAGAACCAAGAGATCACTCGTTTTTTCTCCATAACTCCAACACGAAACGAGGCAGCTGCTTGATATTATGCAAATGTGATATACTAGTGACAAGGTATTTATGGTATATCACATTTGGATATATCTCATTTCTATATGCTGTTTACGAGAAACACGTGAAATTTGGGTGTCCCAGAACCAAGAGATCACCTATTTTTTTAGATGTTTTTTGCGATTAAAAGACACAATACGATAGTGTAATACTGAGAATAGTGATTTTTAGCTTAAATAACTTCAATCCAAATGATTTTTCATCATACCACTCATTTTTGTAAAATTTTGGAAAAAGTCATTTACACGGAAAATTTGGTCTGTTGACACATGCGCCCCTCCACGACACCCAGGTCGTCCAATCTTTGAAAATTATAGCTTATTGAAATCTGCGGATCTTATTTGTTATATATATTCTTGATCTGTCTTCCTGGAAATCTGTAATTGTAATAGTTTCACAAGTGTAAGAAGAATCAATACAGTGTCCATTTAAAATGCATTAGATTCTGACCACTAACGTTGTGAGCTTGCACTGGCAAAAATGTGTGTCAGCAAGGTTCACTAGATACATGATTTTAGGACACCCCAACTCACTTCTTGAAAATAGGAAGCAACCTGTAAAGATTGGACGACCTGGGTGTCGTGGAGGGGCGCATGTGTCAACAGACCAAATTTTCCGTGTAAATGACTTTTTCCAAAATTTTACAAAAATGAGTGGTATGATGAAAAATCATTTGGATTGAAGTTATTTAAGCTAAAAATCACTATTCTCAGTATTACACTATCGTATTGTGTCTTTTAATCGCAAAAAACATCTAAAAAAATAGGTGATCTCTTGGTTCTGGGACACCCAAATTTCACGTGTTTCTCGTAAACAGCATATTGAAATGAGATATATCCAAATGTGATATACCATAAATACCTTGTCACTAGTATATCACATTTGCATAATATCAAGCCGCTGCCTCGTTTCGTGTTGGAGTTATGGAGAAAAAACGAGTGATCTCTTGGTTCTGGGACAAAGTGTAATTTGCTATGTACAAAAGCTTGTTTGCTTATCCATAGTTCTCGAATGACATATTGGATCGGACGCCTTGTGAGTCACAAGTTGTGACTCCCTGCATTTTTCACCGGCTAATCACCACGTTGGAGGAGCATATCTTATTTTGCCCCAAACATTTTGTCCAGTGGTCCACAAAAAAGCTGTACTCAAGAGTCTTTAGTCAAGACGCTCCTTGTCGCTGGTCAATGAGGACCAATGGTAAGTTCGCAACAAAATAACCAGAAAAACAAGTTCTTCTCCTGCTTATAATCTTCTGGACTGCCTATCAGCAAAACCAAAACGCAAAACATTCAGTATTCTCATTCATGGACAGAATGAATCAATGGACACCATTCATCCAGAATGCATGACAAGTTATCTACTTGCTTATCTTATCTCACATGGCTTGGATGATGACAGGAATAGAACTCAGCTGCTTCGTTCATATACATAAATGCAGACACTATTCGTCGTTCTTTCCACAAAACACATTCCTTCCCTCAACTGATCTGACTTAAAATTAAAAACCAGCAGTTTTAAATACTAAAAGATAGTTAATTAGCTTACAAGAATATTAAAATGGGCGTAGTCACTACTGAGCTCATTGAACAGGTACTTGTCACGTTATCACTGATTAATAAGAACAATTTGTTTAAAATATCAAATTATAACTGCAATTTAGAAATTAAATAATTAATTATTTTTGTGGGTAGTTTCGGGAGAATGGGTTTGCGGTGGTAAAGGGATTCCTAAGTCCCGAGGAAGTGGCCGAGCTCAAAAGGGCGACGGATGAGGTGCTCGAGAAGTACTGCCGAAACTCGCCCATTTCCATCTTCGGGGTACGTAGGACCACCAAAATTATATTTAATTACTTATCTAGACAGTTAACTAATTAATTGCACATTTGTCGTAGGATCAGTCCCGAGACAATTATTTCGCGGAAAGCGGGGACAAGATCCGCGGCTTTTACGAAGATGGCACCGTTTCCCCCGAGGGTCGTCTCCTGGTGTCCTCCCCGCTGCAAGCGCTGAACAAAGTGGGCCACGCCCTCCACAAGTTCATTCCCTCCTTCGCCAGACTGACGCTCAGCCCCAAAGTGAAGGATGTCGCTCAGGGCCTGACGGATATCGAGGAGCCAGTGGTCATGCAGAGCATGGTGATCTTCAAGCACCCTAAGGTCGGCGGGGAGGTGAGGCCGCACCAGGACGCCACGTATCTCCACTCAGAGCCCATGGCAGGGCGCCTCCTCGGATTCTGGATCGCGCTGGACGAGGCCTCCCTCGAAAACGGATGTCTTCACTTCCTGCCCGGCTCCCACAAAAGCGGACAGGTTTACCAGAGATTTGTCCGGAATTCGGGGGTGGAGGGGGAAGGTCCCCTGTTTGTGCATCGCGGAGAGGAGGAGTGTCCAAAGCCACCGAGGGAGAGTCTGGTCGCAGCGGAGGCAAAGCCGGGGGATCTCGTGCTTATCGACGGAATGGTTATCCATCAGAGCGAGCCTAACACGAGCGACAAACGCAGAATGGCGTACACGTTTCATGTGACGGATGGGAAGGCCAAGTGGGCGGAGGAGAACTGGCTCCAGCCAACCGAGGTGGGAACCTTTGTCAAGTTTTGAAGGACAATTAAAAGTTAAAGTGAAAGTAGTCTAGTTATTGAAGTAAATTGTAACAAGAAACAACTAGCGCATTGAAAATTAGGTACATCAATTGGAAAAGGCATTTAATGTATTAAAGTCAACTAGGTACATACAACGAAAATACTTTGTATTAAATACGATTTTGGTACATTAAAACTAATAAAGTAATTTAATACTTTCACTTTAACAAACGTGAGCAAAATAATTATCGGGCCATGCAGTGGGCTACTGGGTTGGCGTCGGAATATCTTCTCCACCGGAAACTCCTGCATCTCCGCTGAGCCTAAACAAATTGAATAGATAATAAATGAGTGATTATCTTGTTAATTACAGCTCGTTACATGCGGTTTGTAATAATTTAAAATTATGTAATTACTATCCTATTCCTAATCCTAATCAATCAAACAAATATTTTGCCATTAAAGCGATGCTAATTGTTTAAAACCCGATGATGGACTTCAAACTAATTATTATTTAACTGCTTTAAAATGAGAAAGGTTTGTGAAATAACGGTATTTACACGGAATACATGAGGAAGCGCGTTTCTCCCTTCCAAAATTATATCATTTTTATGTGTATAAGCAAAAAGGACACATTATTTCGAAACGGCAAAACTGGCAACCACTAACCACAAAACTAAAAACATTATTATTAATTAAATCTGCACAATAATTGATAGATTGTAGCGCAGGCAGTGGCAGTAATTAGAACTACCTAAAATAATAAAATAACGCTGCAAAAATATATTTTAACTTTCCATCAATAACTTTCTCTCAGTGTGCCCCAACAGTTCAGAAGCGTAAAATTTCTTAACAATAACTTACTTACTTGACTAATTGAACTACCTAATGAAGCATTACAATTACACTAATTGCTATATTGAAGTAATTACATTTTCATACAAATCTTCCGTTGACAGTAAAAACTGTTCCTAAGAATCCCGGAGCGTTCGCCGCTCTACCCAAACGCCTTGAACATTCTGGCGCAGTTCCCTCGAGAAAAACTCCTTGTCCAAGTCACTGAAAAATATAAACTGTTCATTACACTTCCTAGAAAACCAAAGCGAATAAAACAATTAATTAGTACAATTTTGGGAATGGTAAAATAATTACAAAATATAGACTAATTTTTTTTAAATGTCCATCGGAACCTTTTCTCGAGCTGATCCGTTGTGGCTACAAAGTTATCAATGAGCCTGAGCAAAACAAAATAAAAAAATACCAAAATAAAACTTTAGTTACTAACAGAAAATAATAACTTGATTAGGAAACTAATTTAAATTTTTAGTTTAATCAAATTTTTAATCCTTCCAAAAATGCCCTTGAAATGAAACTGGGACCTAGCTGATTCAAAATTCTTCGGTGATTTTCGATCTGCCGCAAATAATCGAGACTTTAATTAATAATTACAACTAGCAAAAAATAATAACTGGATCATAATTTTCAAACAAGAAAAATGTCTCTGGCTGGGAATCACAAAAATTCACAAAATAGAAAAAAAATCCTGAACTCTACTCTATAAAGTATAAAATTACTGAACTACAATTAAATATGGACTAACTGTAGTACTTAATTGAGGAATCCAGAGTAATTGCTCTTCAACGTAAAACCTTCATTTTCACTCTATTATAATAATTGCCGGAGATAATTAGCAAATTATAAACTACAACTAAAGAAATAATGGGAATTCCACAAACTCCTACCAAACTATTCTTAATTATTACAGCAAGTAAGATTAATACGAACTGAAACCAGTAAAATAAACTAGTACAATCTTAACAAGTAGCGTAATTTAAAAAAAAATAATTTAATACAATTATTAATCCTACTCACATTTTCATTAACTGCAGTTTCAAACTTGAATGGCGACAAGGATCGATGTTGGCTTTCCAGAGAACTGTAACGCAGCTCCGGTAACTACAAAAGAACGTAAGAAAATTTAATTAATTGACACTAATATTTAAATAAGCAATGATTAATTAGTATAGAAAATGACTTGAATTAATTACTACCTTTACCTTCACTGAGTCAAGATTCTTAAAAAAAGAACTTAAATCTCTACATTAACTTTTCTTTTGTTGAAAATAACATCAAATTGCAAACATTTTTAAATCAAGAAAAATGAAACGGGATCAGCATTTAAAAAAAGTAAAATTCTGAGTAATTAAATTTGCAAAATTGGTTAAGTATGTACATCACAGTTACTACATATACATAGCGACTTAAAATAATTAACCAACTAAAAAGTTTCTTTTAACTTTTGTAAAAATAAGTTTCTCACTGTGCACCAATATTTGGAAAGCAAAAAAATCCTCAACAATTATTAAAGCTGGACTGTTGGTGCTCCCTATTCCCATTCAAATTACACTAACAGGCTCAAGATTTTTAAAATAGGTTCAAGCTAATAAAAATAAGTAATTGTACAAAATCGGGAATGATTAAAAAAATCATTTCCTGAATAGATCCTAATTATTTTTTTACCTCCAGATATGGCAAGTGAAGCAACAGGAAGAGGACATGTTCAGATAGCACAGATTTCTTTTCAACCGGAAGCGGAGGAAGGTACAAGAACGGCCAGCGAATAAAAACCACGACGACCCTGAAGAAAGCCAATATCAAAATAACCAAAGTAAACTTTAATTACTGAAAGAAAATAATAACGTGATTAGGAAATCAATTTAAATTGTAAGTTCAATTAACCTGTCCAAAAAACCATATAGAAATGAAAGTGGGACTGGGCTTTCGATAGTGCTCACTCCAGAATTGGCCTTGCAGAGTGGATTCCTCCTCCAGTGGTTCATACTGCACAGATAATCAAAGGGTTAATTAACAAAATAACAATTACAAATGTCCAAAAAAGTAATAACATGTTGTGCTCCTGCTTCCATTCACTCATCTTCCAAAATGTAACCTTGTCATATTGCCCCAAAATTTCTAAAGGATAAAATTACTCCACTATAATTAAACCTGAATTTTCGTACAACCTAATTGGGACACCCAGAGTAATTGTCCTTCAGCGCAATACCTTCAGTTTCACTCTAATTTAACTATGGTCTAATTGTAAGATAATTAGCAAATTATAAATTACCACAGACGAAATAGAGGACATTAGGACAAATTTTCCCGATTTTTCAGAAAGTTTTCGGAGAATGACCGAAAATTTCTAAACCATAAAATTCCTCTCCTATAATTAAATCTCAACTACTCCGTATAGCTAATTGGGGAACCCACAGTAATTGCTCCTTAACGTAAAGCCTTCAAGTTTCATTTTTATTTAATTTAATTTCTAATCTAATTTAATTTGATTCTAGTTTAATTAATAATTGCTGCCTGAGAAAATTAGCAAATTATAAATTATAAAACACACAAAATAGAGGGCATAACTTGAGGAAGGGTTTTCTTCCTCCTCCACCTCCACATTCCACTTGCTTCCAATACACCTGCTCACTAAACTAATCACTGGCAATGATTCATTGCCTTAATTAAAAATTATTATCAAGGCACAGCAATGAAAAAGTTAGAAGTGATTAGAATCTAAACCTTAACTGAGTTAACAAAGAAAGTATTATTAATTAGGTTAGCACAATAGTTGATAAACTGTAGCACAATCAGTAATTGTATCTACTTATTAATCTAAGGTCGGAATAATTGAACTATCTAATGAAGCATATTACACTTAATTAATATTTAAGTGATTACATTTTCATACAAATCTTCCGTTGACAGTTAAAAAATGTTTCTGAGAATTCAGGAATAAATAAAAAATACTACCTAAAGTGTTGAAATTTGCAAATACAATGCTTAATTAAGTTTCGTTTTGATGAAAATAACTACCAAAAACGTATTCACCACAATAAACCAAAATTATATACATTTCACGATCCTTGTAACCATAAATGATCACTACTAATTTTTTGCTGTACAATTCATTCAGTGACATCCGACAGAAAATTGTCTCATAGTGCCCCAAGATTTCTTAAGTATAAAATTACTCAACAATAATTAAATCGGGACTACTCGCAAACCCTAAATCGAGAATGCAGAGTAATTGCTCTTCAACGTAAAACCTTCAGTTTCACTCTAATTTAGTCATTGCCAGAGATAATTACCTAATATAAATATAAATTACAACCAGACTTACAAAATTACAAACTACCACCAAACTATTCTTATTACAGCAAGTAAAATTAATACAGACTGAAACCAATACAATTAACTAACACAATCCTAACATGTAATAGAATTTAAAAACAAACTAAATACACTTATTAATTCTACTCACATTTTCACAAACCGCAATTTCAATCTTGAATACCGACGAGGATCGATGTTGGCTTTCCAGAAACGTATGTAGCGCGCAGGATTCCAAAACAGATTGCTCTGGTAAATAAATAAGGTTTAAAATAATTTTAATTAAATGTCCGTAATAATTCAATAAGCAATGATTAGCTAGTGCAAAAAATTACTCTAATTAATTACTACCTTCACTGAGTTAAAGGGCTTCAATCCCTGCATTAAATTTTATTCTGAAAACAAAATTGCATCAATTAAAATAAACAAAAATGAAACGAGAGCACGTTTATGAAATGGCAAAAAACTAACAAAAAATCCAAATTATGAGCAATTAAATTTGCAAAATTGGTCAAGTGAAACTGTTACTATTAATAAATAACGATTTAATACAATTAACCTACTAAAAGGTTTCTTTTAACTTTTGTAAAAATAACTTTCTCAGTGTGTCTAAAAATTTGGAAAGCATAAAATTGCTGAACAATTATTAAAGCTGGACTATTTGAGCTACATACCTAATGTTGCATTCAAATTACACTAAACTTGCTCGACGTTTTTAAAGTCTTAACAATCTAATAAAAATAATTAATTGTACAAAAGCGAGAATGATAGTCATTTCCAAATTGATCGCATTTGTTTTTTATCTCCAGAAATATGGAAAGTAGGGGAACGGATCATGCTCCGATAATTACGGAGATTTGTTGTCCACGGGAATCTCCTCTCGAGCTCGGCCAGACCTTCATAATCGTGGATGAGCCTGAAGAAAAAACAAATATAAAAACACAAAATTTAAACCTTAATTAGTGAAAGTAAATAATATCGTGATTAGGGAATCAACTAAATTGTAAGTTCAATTAACCTTGCCAAATATGATCTTGAAATCAAAATGGGGCCGGGCTTCGTCTGTGATGAAAAACCGGCTGCCGTTTGTGTTCACACCAGAAATGGCCTTGCAATGCATAGAGGATTCCTCCGGTGGTTTTTGTTCTGCACAAATAATCAAAATATCAATTAACAAAATAACAATTACATGACCAAAAAGTAATAACATGCTGTGCTCCTATTTCCATTCACTCATCTTCCAAAATGTAACCTTCTCATATTGCCCAAAATTTCTAAAGTACAAAATTACTCCACTATAATTAAACCCTGTCTATTTGCACTATCTAATTGGGACACCCAGAGTAAATATCCTTAAGCGTAATGCCTTCAGTTTCAATAAAATCTAATTGTTGCCTAAAATAATTAGTCTGTTATAAATTACGACAGGCGAAAAGATGATATTTTCCAGACCACTACAAAACTATTCTTAATCACAATCACTTAAATATACTTAATTAGTGCCAACGTTTAAATAAGCAATTTAATTAGCCACAAGAATTTTTACATAACTGATAACGATGCTCAAGTTACTACCTAACTACTTATAACTACCTAAAATATAGCCTTGTTAAAATGATCCTGATTTTTTCAGAAAGCTTTCTGAGAAGGCCCCAAAATTTCTAAAACATAATAACTCACCTATAATTATATCTGAACTACTCGTTATACCTAATTGGGGAATCCACAGTAATTGTTCCTTAACGTAAAGCCTTCAGTATCATTCTAATTTAATTGCTGCCTGAGATAATTAGCAAATGATAAATTATAAAACACACAAAATGTCGGATACACTAGCATTCTCTTCCTCCTCCTCCACCTACGCATTCCACTTGCTTCCAATACAACTGCTCACTAAACTAATCATTATCTTAATTAAAAATTATTTGCAGGTCACAGCAATCAAATAGTTAGAAGTTATAAGAATCTAAACCTTAACAGAGTTAACAAAGAAAGTATTATTAATTAAATCCGCACAATAGTTGATAAACTGTAGCACAGTCAGTAATTATATCTACTTATTAATCTAAGGTCGGACTAATTGAACTACCTAAAGAAGCATATTGTAATTACACTTAATTGCTAATTACATTTTCCTGCTTATCTTCCGGTGACAGTTAAAAAAATGTTGCTGAGAATCCAGCATCGGTCGGCTCTCTTGACACCTTGTCCATTCTGGAAAGTTCCCTCCAGAAAGACTCCTCCATGCCAGGGATCACTGCAAAAACACAAACTGTTCATTACACTTACTATAAAATAAAAGCGAACAAAAATAAATAATTAGTATAATAATGGGAATGGTAAAATGATAACAAAATATATACCAATTATTTTTTTAAAGATCATCGGAACATTTTTATAAATTTCTCGGGCCCATCCGTTGTCGCTACAAAGTCATCATTGAGCCTGAACAAAAGCAAATAGAAAAATACCAAAATTAAACTTTAATTACTGATGGAAAAACTTGATTATGAAACTAATTATGAGTTCAATCAACTTTTTAACCCTTCAAAAAATGTACGTGAGGAAACGAGTTCCTCCTCCACTTTCCACATTCCGCCAATAAAACAATTGTACATAAACTTACTATATAACGCCACATCAATTAAACAAGGAAACTAATTGGTAGCTTAATCCTCACTTGGTTTCAAATGCTTCAACCTAAATTGTTTAAATTAGCTTTAAGTTTAATTTTGATGCAAACACCCACAAAAATATTCACCTCAATAAACCAAAATGATTTACATTTCACAAAGCAAAACTTGGAACAAAAAAATAATCGAATTATCGTTAACTATTCTACCAGCCAAACCAATATAATAATCACTCCTAAAAAACCTTTGCTTTACAATTCATTCATTGATCTGCGGACAGATAATTGTCTCACAGTGCCCAAAATGTGTCCTATCTATTCGCACTACTTAATTGGGGACTCCAGCAGCGTAATTGCACGTCAACGTAAAACCTTCAGTTTCACTCGAATATAATTATTGCCAGAGATAAATAGCAAATTATAAATCACAACCAATGAAATAAAGGGAATTCCACAAACTCCTACCAAACTATTCTTGATTATTACAGCAAGTAAGATTAATACTAACTGAAACCAGTACAATAAACTAGCACAATCTTAACAAGTAGCGTAATTTAAAAAAATAATTTAATACACTTATTAATCCTACTCACATTTTCATAAACTGCAGTTTCAAACTTGAATGGCGACGAGGATCGATGTTGGCTTTCCAGAACCATACCGCAGGCTTCCCAACCAGATTGATTTGGTAAATAAAAAAGAAGGTTTAAAAATATTTTAATTAATTAATTGGCACTAATAAGCAATGATTAGTTAGTGTACAAAATTACTTTAATTAATTACTACCTTTACCTTCACTGAGTCCAGATGCTTGAATTAAAGGGCCTAAATCTCTGTATTAGCTTTTCTTTTGCTGGAAATAACAAAAATCCATACATTTATAAATAAACAAAAAGGAACCGAGAGCACGTTTTTAAAATAGCAAAAAAATAACAAAATAGTCAAGTAATCAGTAATTAAAGTTGCAAAATTGGCCAGTTATCTGAAGCAGCTACTACTTATAAATGACCACTTAAAATAAATAACTACTAAAAAGTTTCTTACAACTTTGTAAAGTAAAAATAACTTTCTCAGTGTGCACCAAAATTTCGAAAGCAAAAAATTCCTAAAAACTCATTATAGCTGGACTATTTGAGCTACATCATGTAGGATTTAAAATTACACTAAACTAGCTCAAGACTTTTAAAATAGGTTCAGGCTGATAAAAATAACTAATTGTACAAAATCAGGAATGATAAAATTATTTCCAAATAGATCTGAATTATATTTTTACCTCCAGAAATGACAGGTGCAGGAACAGGAGAAGTTCCGATGCCAATGATTACGGATATTTGTTATCCAACTGAAGCGTCTCTCGAGGTCGGTCAGGTCTGCAGGACCGTCGATAAGGCTGAATAAAACAAATAGACAAACAACAAGAGTGAAGTTTAATTACTGAAAGTAAATTAGTAAATAATAGTTTGATGAGGAAACTTACTTAAATTGTAAGTTCAATTAACCTTTCCAAAAATGATCTTGAAATCAAAATGGGCTTCGTCTGTGATGAAAAACCAGCTGCCGTTTGTGTTCACACCAGAAATGGCCTTGCAGATAGGATTCCTCCGTTGGTTTTTGTTCTGCAAAATTAATCAAAATGTTAATTAACAAAGTAACAATTACAAATGACCAAAAAGTAATAACATGTTGTGCTCCTGTTTCCATTCACTCATCTTCCAAAATGTAACCTTGTCATATTGCCCCAAAATTTCTAAAGGATAAAATTACTCCACTATAATTAAACCTGAATTTTCGTAGAACCTAATTGGGGCACCCAGAGTAATTGTCCTTCAGCGCAATGCCTTCAGTTTCACTCTAATTTAACTATGGTCTAAGATAATTAGCAAATTATAAATTACAACAGACGAAATATATTACATTTCCTAGACCACTACAAAAAATTATTCTTAATCACAGCCAATACAATTAAAAATATTTAATTAGCGCCAACATTTAAATACGCAATGCAATAGCTATGTAAAACTTCACAGAGAATAAATATACATAATTATTGCAATAACTTTAACTCATAATCATAATCTTATCCTAACCTGTCTGAACTTTCTTAAGTCGCCTCCACAAAACTTGCAAACAAATAATTCCTACTTGAAATTACAATTAAAGTTATGCTACTTGATTAGTAGCTAAAGAGGCACTGCAAAGCAATTACCTATTCCTGAACTTCGATTGGAGGCTACTGCAAGTCTCTGTACACGAAGCACTGGAGGGAACGCAGCAGCAGCAGCACCTCCACATTTCTACGCACTTGCCACTACAACATCAGCTCGCTGATTTTAAAAAGAAATTTATGTATATTAATCCGAACAATCGATAAACGTGACGCAGTTACTAGTTACCTCAAACAGCATTATTAAAATAAAATTACTCTGGTTTTCTCAGAAAGCTTTCTCAAGTTGCCCCAACATTTCTAAAGCATAAAATTACTCACCTATAATTAAACCTGAACTACTCGGAATACTTAACTGGGGAACTCACAGTAATCCTTCTTGAACTTAAAGCCTTCAGTTTCATTCTAAGTTAAATGCTGCCTAAGATAATTAGCAAATTATAAATTAAAACGCTCAGACCAAATAGACGGCATAACAAAAGTACTACAAAACCATTCTTAATTAGAGACAGGAAAATTAATATGCGGTCAAGGTAGGACAACAAACTAACATCATCGTATCCAGTAACGTATTCTTAATTCTAATTATGTATTTAAACTAATTACTGCTACTAACATTTTCACAAAACTTTTAAACGCAGACAGAGACGACTTTGAGCTACCTAATGTAGCATTCATATTGCACTAAACTTGCTCAAGATTTTTAAATTAGGCTCAAGCTAATAAAAATAATTAATTGTTCAAAATCGGGAATGATAAAATTATTTCTATATAGATCCCAATCATGTTTACCTCCAGTCTGGAGGCTCCAAAGTGGCAGGAAGTGGAGGAAGAAGACATGTTCCGATGATAACGGAGATTTCTTGACCACTGGAAGCTGTTCTCGAGCACGGCCGGCGATTAAAAACCACGACGAGCCTGAACAAGACAAAATACAAAAATAACAACATTAAACTTTAGTTACTGAAGGAAGGTAATAAATTGATTAGGAAACCAACTAAAATTGTAGGTCCAATCAACCTTTACAAAAATGTCCTTCAAATCAAATTGGAACCTGAATTGAATTGAACAAACTAATTAAGCAATTATAATTTTATACATTTTCACTAAACACCACCAAATCAGCTTTCCCACTTGACCAGCTTTTTCACCCCTTATTATAGCGCAGTTCTCTAGTCAATTTGTCGTTATGCAAAAAAACTTGCCAACAAAACAGAAAATCCTGAAGTCACCTTAATTGATGGGGAAAATAATCATGTAATAAAATGTAATCAAGTTTAGTTTACTAATTACATCTACTAACTAAACAAATATCCAATTCCTAAAAAAGTTGGTTGTGTTCAATTCAATTCACAAAATCTTTCATTCACGTTCTCGTATTGCCCCAAACATTTCTAAATCATAAAATTACTCGGCTGCCATTAAACCTTAATTTTCGTGCTACCTAATTAGGAAACCCAGAATAATTGTTCTTCAACCTAAAGCCTTCTATTTTACTCTAATTTAATTATTTCCTAAGATAATTAACCAATTATAAATCAAAACAGACAAAATAGAGGGCATCACAAACTACTGCCAAACTATTCTCGATTACAGTTAGTAAAATTAATACAAAGGAAACTAGCAGAATTAACTAACATTGTTTTAACAAGAAGCCCACTTTGAAACAGTAGAAACACTAACTAATATACACACTAATTAATTCTACTCACATTTTCACAAACTTTAGTTTTCAACTTGGATAACGACGAGGACGGTTGTTGGCGTTGGCTTTCCAGAAAAGTAACGCAGGGTTGCCCAACAGATTACTCTACAAAATAAAAGGACACTTAAAAACATTTTAATTAATTGCACTAACATTTAAAAATATACTATTATTAGCTAGTTAAATGTTGCCACGAACTGGAACTCTTCATGTTAGCAACTCCTACAGTTCCGGAGGCAGAGTCAGAGTTCTTCCCCTGAGGTTATCAGCATTTGACTTGACTTCCCTGTCCTACTTGCCCGGTTATCCTTGACCTTATGACCCCTAACGGTAGCCCCGTCGTGGCCCTGCTGTTCCTCCCGCAGCAACGCCTTCACCATTCCAGCTAAAATCCCTCCGAAGAAGCTACTCCAACTCAAAGGTCACGGGTCACTGCAAAGCAACAAATGACATCAAGTGTTTTTTAAGTTAATTATCCTTCATGCTAAACTGCCAGCTAATTAAAATGATTATCAAAGTCGGACTACGAAACACTTTAAAACACAAATGTACATACACACGTTATTATTAATTATTAAGTACCCTAAACTGAACCAAGTTTGACCTGTCATGACCCCGCCAGCACTCAGCACAGCAAATCACACAAGTAATCAGTGAACTCGGTTTTCAATGCACGTTGGCTTCAACACTGCGTTGACTTTTTGTTGTTTTCATTAACTTTTGCTCACGAGCACATTGCCGCCCTTCATTCTCAAAACTTGTGTACTCTATGTCTCCGGATGAATGCGTAGCTGTAAATGGTAAGATGGCTTTATCGCTTATTGGCGAAGGAGAACAAAGACGGGATGCATAGAAAATCATACAACATTGTGAACATTGCATTGTAATATTTTTCATCTTAAATCTTAAAATGTCTAGAATTTTATTTGACTTAGGTAATGATTTCGAATAAAAAATCTTAATTTAACAACTGAGCAGGTGACTTAATTAATTTTTTAACGAAAACAGAAAGAGAAGGTGAACGTTTCGTTCCCTAGCGATTTCGTCCCCATCCACCGCCCCTCCCTCCTGTACAAAAATTGAATTAGATTAAATATAATTTATTTAAAATAAATAAATTAAATTAAATTAATTGTACGAATTAAGTAGATTTCACAGTGACTTTAAATACCTCCATAACCGCCATAGCCTCCATACCCTCCTCCGCCCCCGTAACCTCCGTAACCTCCATAGCCGCCACCGTACCCTCCATAACCTCCGTAGCCTCCACCGCCTCCATAGCCACCATAACCCCCATAACCGCCCAAGCTGATCGAAAACTGGCCCATGGAGAATCCGGTCATTGCAAGGAGGACTGCCAAAATCACCTATTTGTTCAGACAAATCACAATTTATTCTCAAAAGTATTAACTAAAGTTAAAATTTTTAATTATTAAAAATTAAAACGTAAAAATTAAAAATTACGAGTAAGAAAATGCGAAACATGGTTCACTCAAAAATCGATTCCGAGACAATCCTTCTTTTTCTAGACCAAACTTGCAATTAGTGGCGAGGACTCATTAAAGTGTAGTCAATTGATCTGGAAAATGGAATACTGGAAATTATTAAACCCAAACGGCTTCTTTTGTACTTTCGTGAAACGATGAACGACGAACCAAATCTAATGTGCAAAAACATGTCCTCTGGAAATTGCGTTCTGGGAATACCCGTTGTCCGTCCTTCACCTCACATGACTCACACTGCTTTCGCTTAAATGCAATCATTGCCATTATAATTTTTAAGCAATAACCGTTAAGAATCCATTACAAATCATTAAAATGCAGAGTATCGCTTATATTCATTCATTAACTTTGGGGGAACCCAAAGATATAATGAATGTATAATAGACTTTGAAAATGTTTATGTTTATTTTCCATAATAAGCTTAACGCACACAAATTAATGCTGAGAGAGTAAATAAAATGGAGAGAGTATAAATACATCGACTCGAGTAAAAGATTCCGACCTATCGACCTTTACCCCAGCCACCCCCTTTGCCCCAACCGCCACCACCTTTGCCCCAACCGCCGCCTTTGCCCCAGCCACCGCCTTTACCCCAGCCACCGCCTTTACCCCAGCCACCGCCTTTACCCCAGCCACCGCCTTTACCCCAGCCACCGCCTTTATCCCAGCCACCGCCTTTATCCCAGCCACCGCCTTTGCCCCAACCGCCACCACCCTTTCCCCAGCCACCTGTTAATAAACAGTTGAAATAAAAGCAACAATGTGAATAAAAGTTTATTTATTATCAACCGAGTGGATAAAAATTTGGATTTAAACATTTACCGCCGCCACCCATTGATGTTCCTATCATAGCAAGGAGAACGACAAGAAGTACACTTAGAATTAGCACAAGGCGCGACATGGTTAGTTTTCTTTTCTTAAAACTCTCAAGCTTCGTATATTCAAACAGTATTTTTTAGTACGATGCAACAATTGTTTAAACTGTCGCGCCTTTTTATACACACTCCAAATTTTTCATTGAGGAAGAAAATGGTTAAAAATAACATTTTTCCTCGATTGGAAGTTCCGCAATAAAGAAATAATTAGGCCACACGTCCCGTCATCGTCGCCGCGCAAAACAAAAGATGGAAAAGTTTCCTACTGAATAATTGCATTAATTTCCAGTTTAGTGACGTATTGATTACGATTTCTTGCTAACTTGTACTTGTTTTTCAAAAATAGTTATTTTTATTAATTTTTAAATTTTTAATCATACCAAAATGATTATCCTAATTATCTACCTGGAGAAATACTTTGGAAAGAAATTTTAAAGTCTGAATTGAAAGTCCTCTCTCACTCAACAGTAGCAGACACAACAACAACACGAGAAAATAAAACCATTGAGAATTAAGTGAACAATTATTTATGTTTGCAAAAATTAGCATAGTTTCACCATCACCATTTAATCTTTATGAGTTCAGTGACGTATTCCCATCATTTCCCATGAATGAATGTTATCTACCATCGCCTTCGGTCCCTCTCCAACGATTTTTAAGATGAAATGATCAGCTATAGCCCACTAAAAGTATTTAGATGATTCACGTATTTAAACTTTAAACCAAAATATTACACTCTTTTTCTTTAAAAAAATGCATTCGTGTCCTTTCAGCTTCGTTTTGTGCAATTATCTCATAGTGCCCCAAAAAAATCTATTTTTTTCATTTTCATTTTCTTCCAGTTTTAAGTTTCCTTTAATGATAATTTAGTATGGCATGTTTATTTAATGAATTGCTACAAGTGTGAATTTAATTAATCTGTGAATTAAAAACAACAATTAATATATTCTGTGTTGGGGCAACTTGCGACAGGCCGCGTTCAACTCTCTAGACTCGTAATGGAGTCACTACATTCTTCGTCAATTTAGTTGCGCAATTACCAATTATTTTCTGAATTGGTAGTTTACTGGGATAAGTTTTTTAAATAAAAAATCGCAATAATGTAACAATCATTTTTTGGTTATTTTTTTGCTTTGTTGAGAATAATAACGTCTAATTTATTTCATAACTACTTAAATCAATCCATATAATATATAATCATATAATATAATCCATTATTACAATATTAATTCTATCAATTCATCATCAAATTCATTACAAATTACGTGTGTCGTCGTGAGTTATTATTTTTGATTAGCGATCATGATAATCAATCACTAATTAATAATTATTATAATAATTAGTACAACAATAACGATACAATTATTGTGACAATGACGACGAGGCAATAATAATTAATTATTAATAACTCCATTACAAAGTTTTTTATCCGATAAAGTCAGTTAAATCATCAATTAACTCTTCACATTTATCATTATGAGATCCAGCAGTCATTTAATTTAATTATTATTTGATTATTTCAATTAGTGATCTTATTAGGTTTAAAGGTAATGTAGGTATGTAATTTTTCATCTACTCATCCAATTAATTATTATTACTGTGTACTAATTATTTTTTTTTGTCTGGGAATTTCAAAACACAATTAAGTTGCTGCTGCTGATATTTAAATCTTACAGTTAATTATTTTGGTACTGCTTTTTTACTTCAATTAAATTAAATTAAACTGCTCTGCTGATGTCGCTGCTGCTGCTGCTACCTGCACAGCCCATTACAATAAACACATTTTGTTTAGAAAAAGGAGAAAAACATTCCTATTCTTAGCAGTTTTAATTAGTTCAAAGTTAACTAACGACAATTAAGTTACCTTTGTTATTATTACAATAATTGGTAAATATCACAAATAATGAGTTGCTTCCGTTCATTTATTTATTTTTGTGCGGCAAACGACGACGAAACTCTCTTGATTAACTTTTTTCTTCTTCTTCCTCAGTAACTTTTTAACTAATCATTAATCATCCTCCATTTTTTACATATCTTCGGTAACTCTTTTATCTTCTTGGTTATCATTTTCTCTTAAACAACTAAACAAATTAATTTAATTATAATTCTTCATCATCAGTAACAAAAAAAATCAGTAAACTTTTTCTAGCATGAGTACTGTAGTAAATTAAAGTAGGTAATTACCTATTATTTTAGTAACACAACAACAAATACGAATTTTACAGTTTTTTAACTTGGTTTCTTTTTCATCAACAAAATTGATAATACTTAACAGAAGCTACATTTTTAATAGAACGCAACATTAAATTAACAATTAATTATAATTCTTATTGACTTTTTTCTCTAAATTAATCTGTACAAAAAATATATAAAGAAAATAATTAACTAACTCAACATTTAATTGGTTTTTTTAATCTTACAAATAAACTGCTGCTGCTGGTGACAAAAAACAAAACAGAACAAAAACTAGGATCACAAAAAACACGAACATTTTTTTCAGAACATCACCTCCAACACTTTCCTCCATAATTAATTTAGACATTTTTTGTTGTCGTAGTAAAAAAAATTAACAAACAATTAATTTATAATTATCAATTAAATTACTACATAGTCGAGGAGCTACCCTTATCATCTTTAACTCTTGTTGGTGTGCTAGCTAAACAAAATCAGTATTAACTTTTTAAATTACAGTTCAGAGTTGATTTTTAAGTTAAATTTTAAATTATCGTCATCGGTCCGCGTCCGACTTTGGCACTTCTCTGCGGCGGCGCAGGGCCCGACAGGAACTGGAGCCGCGACGGACCTCGTTGCAGTGATCCCGGTGGATTTGCCAGTCGTCTCGCTGGCACTCGCGTCCGCAGTACCGCGCTTGCTACAAAATCAGATAACCACAAAAAATTAATTACTGATAAGTCATAAATATTGATTAAAAGGTTATCATGTTGGAGGTTATCATCAGCTCACCTGACAGCGTCCGCACATGGCAAACTCCCTGGGCTCGGACTCGATGGCGGTGCAGGGCGCGTAATGGCACTCGAAAAAGTAGAAGCTGGGCGAGTCCCGGCTTATCAGCTCGCCCTCCGTCGTGTAGTAGGCGCGCGAGCACGGCGCACTCCCCGCGTTTCGTTGCTGCAATTACAATTAAAATTTAATTAAATGTCACCTCAACCTTCATTAAATATTTAATTACAATTAATTTAGTCACCTCTTCAGTCTCATTGGCAAGAAGCTGCGTGATGGCCTTCCAGTACAGACTATTCTCTCCTTTCCGCCGCTCATTCTTGTCCTCTCGTGGGCGCTGGGGGGCAGCTTGTTGGGGGGGCTGAGGGGGTTCATCAAGCTCCTGGTCACTGAGCATGTTGTCCTCCTCAACAATTCCGACAGCACCTCCACCTCCTCCTCCACCTACTCCCCCACCTCCACCAAAATTATTAGGAAGTCCTCCAGGTCCACCAAGGCCGCCCATGATGTTGGGATTGTGGTGCTGGGGCTGGGGAAGGTGATGGAGGTGGTGATGGTTCTGGGGTAGGCGCCTCCTCCGGTTGTTGTTGTCCCAAAAGTGGGTCTCGGTGGAGCGGCTCTGGAGAATCCGGTCTTGCTCGGATTTGGAGACCCACTTGGGGACCAGGGTCAGGTTGTCCATCCGGTTGTCCATCGTGATCCCGTTTAGATGGCGGACCTCGTAGCCACCCTCCACGGTTCCGTGATGATGTTCCCTGCAATTAAAATCAATAATTAATTAATTAACTTTTAGTTATGAAGGTGTATAAAGGTGCAGTTATCTTGTGATGATAAGCGCTTACCATAAAATGTTCTGAAGCGGAATGGGCGAGCTCGTCCCCTTGCCGTTTTTCGGATGACCCATGGCGATCACCCGGATCCCGTCCCCGTTCCGGTCAATCTCCAACCGGGCGTCGAATTTGTAGTCGTGGATGAGCGGAATGTCCACCTCGTCAATTAGCGCATATTTCGTCTACAATTAAACAAACAAACAATTAAACAAATCATTATTTAAATGCTCCTCTTCATTATTTGTTTTTAATTATTTTTGGTGACCACTTTACTGACCTTCCCCACGGCCGTCCCCAACTTGACTATCCCCAGCCGCACAGTCTTTTGATCCTCCGTCGTCTCGAACAGCTTCATTTTTTGTTTCTTCTTCTCTCCAACAGTTAAACTTTAATTATTTTAATTAACTGATTTAAATCACAGTCACCACCTGACCACCCACCAGCACCTTTCACGAAAACTCACACTTAAAAACTAAATCTGATTGATGATTAAACTTTTAAAGGTCAGGTCAACGTCAAGATCATCATTTATCTGTGTTCACCTCCTTTTTTTAATTAACTGCTGAGCTGAGAGGAGATCCCCTCCAAAAATAATTAAAGTCGCCTCCTCCTTCTCTCTCCTTCTCAAATAAAGTAAACAAACTGCAGCTGACTGACCAAAACTACGGTCACGGATCATTAACTAACCAGACCACTTTTGTTGTTAAAACTTTAACTGAAACTCAAGTCTTATCACACCTGCTGCTGTGCTGCCTTATCCTTTAATTGTCCTCCTTATCGGCATCCTCCTCGAAATAATTAATTAATTATCCAAATCACCAGTAAAGGTCCAAGGCAAATCAGGGTTCTCTCCTCACTTGACTGGCTCTAATCTGCAATTAACAAAAAAATAGAGAGACCCCAAAAAAAATAGTAATGATAAATGTTGAGAGTGGTTATCTTAACCATACTTAAGTATAACATGTGATGATGATAAGCACTGCACTGTAAATACGCAGACATGGATCAGACTCGAGTGAATGCAATTAAATTAGATTATCAATTTAATCAAAAAAAAGGTACGTACGCTCTCAAAGCTCAGGCTAATCTATTTTGTCACGACTTTAACCACTCACTATACTACAGCATACTTAATTGTGGGTACAATTATAATTTAATGTTAAGCACGATCACACCACACACACGCCAGACAAAAATGATTGGAAAAAATTAAATGTGTCATACTATAAACATGACTAGTTTAATATACGAACGACGGATATACTAGACTAGTGGCTATACTAATTTTTAATGGGCTTTGTACTCGTTGGTAGTAGATTTAACTGTGATGCGTATTAAATATTAAAATTAAAGCACGATGGTTAGTTGGATGGCTTGCTTGTCGTAATGTAAACAAAAAAATAAGAGCTTGTTTTTGTTTGTTTGTTTTCCATACAAATAAACAGAACTACGATTTTTTGGGTAGACGTCGTCAAAATTGTGCACGAGAGAGAGAAATATTATTTAATTATAATTAAAGTTAGTAGTCGCCGTTAGCATTTAAAGTCGTGTATATGTTGTATGTAGTGGTGTGATTAAATCAAGCGTAAATTTAAATGATGAGTAACTTGACTTGTGTATGTCTGCGTGCCACAAATTCCACAACGAATTATTATTTTTGATGATAACTCTAACCATTAAGATAATCTTGAGGACAGTTAAGTTGGACATTAAAAACATTGGAGACGTCAGACTTTCGCAAAAAATAATAATAACCCATTTTTAAGGTTCTCACGATGATTAGCAGCAAAAAGACAGACTAGACGATAAGCTCTAAGAAAGGGTTTAAAAATCAAAATATTTTCTGCATTTATCAATTAGTTAAATATTAAGCCAGTTATCTAAGAAATAGGTTTTTTCTTGTGACTTATGATGTTCGAAAAAAAGTGCATAACGATAATAAACAATGATACGCTACCTTAACTATAAAACTGAAACTGCATTTAATTTTTTTTGTGGAGCATTTAAGGTTTTGAGTGAGCGAATGAACTGCATGACTTTATCATTATCATTAAATTGGTTATCATGCCAATAAAATTAAAGTATGAAATGAATAGATGATAAGTTTAATTGCTCTCGAGGAGGGTTTTGTTGATGATTAAAGTAGAGTCGTGTCGACTGGCTAACTTTTTAGGTCTTCAGAGAAGTCTCAATTTATTATTATTATTTTGGCAAAGATGTTTAAGAATGTTTTTTGTTTCGTCTCACAGATTATTTAACCATATTAACTACGCATCCTTAACAACTTAACGCTTACAATAATAATAACTTTAACTGCTCAGGGTTTGCACTAAATGCAAAAATATGACCGGCACTACAAACCACAAGCTTTAACGTTTAACTGACTTAACTTACCGAAGAAAAATTAAGACAGCAAAGCTGATTATCTAGCAACCTGAACAAAAATTAATATATTTTTCAGACGTGTGGCCTAAATACATTGAAAAACGTTAACGGATGAATTTTAAAAATCACCAAAAACATGAACTAATTTTCATTTTGTTATAAAATCTGGCTTAATTTCGTAAAGTCGTAATAAATTTAAATAATAATGATAGTTTCAAAGAAAAACAATTAGTCTACTTTTTTTGTTAGCAATCCAAAATAAGTCGGAGTAAATCGCCTAACCTAATTAGGGATGAACGTTTTAATTAGGTCAGTAATTATTGCAGTTTTTTTGCTACCGTGTTACAACTTGTAACAAAAGTGTATTATTAAAAGATTAGCAAAGGCAGAGGTGGAAGAGAGCAATTAAAATTAATCATTAAAAATTACACACATCTTTTACCGCCACCATTAACAGCCAATTAATCAAAACTGATGATCATGCATCGTAGGTGATTTAATTAGTACTTGTCGGATTATTACGTTATTGATACAAATTGCATTTCCTTCTGTCTGTCATGCCATTTAAGAGAGAACAAATTATTAAATGTACCTAAACAGTCATCACTACAGTTAAAATAATACTTAGCAGTTAATTAAATAATTTATTATGCACCATTAAGCTAGTTTTTCATCCATTGCACAAACATTTGCAATAGTTACCATGTCTGCATTTTTTTTCGTATATCGTTTTTTCGCGCGTCACAGGTTCAAGGTGCAATTTGTTGCAACTTTTTATTCTACTGCAATTTTTATTTCGACGCAAAAACGTCACGCACGCTGCAACCGACTGCTCAGCTTGCGTTCCTTTTCAGCAAAACAAAGGAGAACAGAGGCAAGCGCGATAATTCAAATGGCTAAAAATCGTCAAAAAATACCAAATGCAGTTTCCTACGACAAATATGTTAATCTCTCACTAAAACTAACTAACTGATGCTTATTGTTAGTTAATTTTTCTATTCTCGGTATTACGTATTTACCCTATGCTCGTGTAATAAACAACGTAATATAACAATTGCTAAGCCTTTTGCCTAAAGGCTTTATTACCCAGACCCACCAATTATTATTATGATTTTTTCTGTGTTCCTTCTGGGTCTGGGTCTTTCGTGAATGGCTGCGTATTCAGGTCAAAAACTGTATAAATACGCGCGTTCATACATAATACTAATAAGTAGCAAAGAGAATATTAATTTTATTGCCATAATAATAATAATGTTTTCATGTTACCACGAAACTCTGCGTCTGTGTCTGTCTGTTTTGTACAAATATTTTTTATGGCTAAAAAATCCTAAATCTAATCCTAGCCGAAATTAGAAGGGGAGGAAACAAGCCAGAGAGAGAAAAAAAACAGGTTAAGTTCTTTGTTAATATTACACCAGATACATTTTTAACGCGGTTAACGCGTATGCCTATATATAGTCATTTTTTGATGATCATGTGTTGGTAACTAAGGATAATCATGGCTTTGTTTGGGATAGGATATATTTAAGCAGTTGCTTTTGTTTTTTTCAGTGAGTGTTTTAGATGCACTGCTGAGCTGAGTGAGCTCGACGGCGTCAACTGAATGAGAGCATATTTTTGGCAGTTTTACCGAGGCCGTTTACGAAATTAGAAAAGACCGCCCTTGTACAAAATTTTTGCTGTTTTTTAGACAAATGTTTTAGCAGCGGGTGGAGTGTGAGTGAAGGTAGGGCGCCTGAAATTGAAACTGCTGCGGAGTTAATTAATGTGATACGTAGAAGGGCAACTATCTGGTAATTTTACGCCTGAGCTTGTATTATGAATAATTTTAGTAAATGGCGTGAAACATAGTACAAAATTGGGCATTTAAAAACGTCTTACCCGAACGTATATCGATTAAATGTGTAACAGATTCTTGGCTAGTTTAATGGAGACATTAAGGAAACAAATCCTTGGCTTTAATGTTTTTAAAATTATTTTAAACCATTTTAGACCCAAAAACCGAACATTTCAGCCATAAATCTATAAACTGTTATTATTGCTGATTGTTGTGGTTTACCTATTTTTCAGCGCGGTGGTTTCGAAACAGACACGAGTTGGTAAAAATAAAAATTATGATAGCATTTTTTAGAACACCACACATCAAATTCTAACCAATGTGTGGCCAAGTCTCTATAAAAGTCCGTTATATTCTTCGAAAAGGATAGTATGTTTAAAATAATCAATTATTTTCTTAATGCAACGCACCTTATCTGTATACAGATCTGATACAACGATGACAGATTTGAAAGTCTCTGAGATACAGCGTGATATATCCTGCCACGTGTCTTACTCAACAAGAAAAAATAAAACTGTACTGCACTGCACTAAGTAATTTATTATTATACCGTTACAAATTTGTCAAAAAATGTATTTGTTCCGCTGACTATAGTATGAACAGTGCAACGTGGCCTGTATTTTGGATGGCGTGACAATTTTTCGCTAGAATTGTTTCTCCTTTCGTTGCGTCTATTGTTTTTGGGACTTTTTGGCTTGACTTGCAATCTAATTAGCTATAAAAGTCATAAAAAATTTAAATTGCTTTGCTTTCGAAGAAATCTGCTCCGATGTTCAAGAAAGTCATAATCCTAAGCCTAACGATTCTAATAATAATTTTAAGGACTCCAATGATGAAATGTAATTGACTGCTAATATTTTACCATTATGGCAGCTTACACTTCATTAAATGCTGTCGTTATATAATTTATTGTTTAGACTACAGCATAAGGACAATAAAAAGCAATCACATTTTGACAGCCTCTCAATTATTCCGATTGTCTCAATCTCGAAGACTTTATTTTTAAAAGAGACACTTGATGTAATTAACGAGATTATCTTATCATTATTACGAGCTGAGAAACAAATAAACTTATTTAACTTTCAACAAATGATTTATCTTTTTTTTGCTCGCATTCAGACAATCCATTATTATTCCTTCACTCAAAAAGTGTCATATAGTTTTTAACTAATCCTAATCCCATGCAACATTTTTAAAAAATTATTATTGACAACGCGACAGCTATAAAATACGTCTTTATTGTCCACTTCATCGACAACTTATGAAAATAAAAACGATTGTCTTACGATGATGTCATATTTATTATTCGCAGAGTGGTAGAAGTAGCCATAGTCGCCATTCATCCAATAAAGCCATATAACCAACAAAGACAAGTCAATAAATTATATAAAAATAGACCAGATATACTTAAATGAATGCGTAATCTAGTTTGTCTTTCGATCCCATTGCACTTTCCTTTCTTTCATCATTCCAATCCATTTTATATTAGTTAAAGCTTGTCAAATTAGCACATCACGAAATATATCACCACTGTCGCTACGACCGAGCTACAGATAATTTATCTCTAAGAATATCCTCCCCTTTTTATTATTGTGCTTGTGTCACGATTGACGACTACTATAACGTCACAAGAAGCATTTTCTTCTTTAACGACCACAATGATAGACTAGCCATTCATATCACGACCGATTTTTTAAAAAGATTTGTTTAAAAACAGATTCATTATGTAATGATCTTTATAACTAACGCAATTAAGAGCTACTAAAAGTTGTTACAATTTCCCATGCATTTATAAATAGAACGGAATGTGATTTGCAATATAGTTAAGTGTAGAAATATAGGCCATAAATGCAGTCCTGTGTACACAAACGCAGTTCAGCAATTAAAATGCATTTTTTAAATAAGAAGTAACAAAAATGTCACATGATATTCCTTTCAAGTTTCTAAAATTATTTTTAGTTCATATTCCTTTTTAAAGCGAAATGTATAACAGCGTGTGCGTTTTTAACGAAGCCAGAATTAGAACGGAGTAGGTATTTATGAAATGTCAGTAAAGTTGCAAGAATGTAGAAGAAATCAACTTGATGCTTCTCATGGATGAGAAAAAAGCGAGTTGGCTTTCTCAAGTCGAAAAATGTCATGACAATGCACATATACGTACTACATAGGCAACGTTATCTCGGCATTCATTTTATTGTTGCGTATATTTCATAAAAAATGGAGCATTTGAAGTTATACTGTGTAAGCGGTATAAACGGTACAACAATATGAGGTTATTTTATGGTACCCATCATTCACTCATTTGTGAATACACTTAAGAGAGTAAAAGGGTTAAAAATTTTGTTACGACGACGCCGTCATATATATGTACATATATACATTTCTTATGACAGCAGCATAAGCTTTTAAGTAGAGCATCCGGGATCTTTTCTTAATAACCAGCAATAATAGAAAACGCACAAGAAAGAAAAAGGCGTTAAACTTTAAAGCCATAAGCCATCTTAAAAAAAAGTGTTACGTTCTCAGCCTCTCTTAATTCTGTCGTTTTAAAAAACGGAAAAATTTATCAAGTAAGGTTATGCTTAACCACAAAGGCAAATCGTCACCTACATCTCAATTTTTTAATATCCGGCACTATTTCGTTTTTTAAAAGAAAACACTGCCTCTTGTTATTTTTATTACCGTGTGCGTCGTGTCGTGTACCTTATTTCTCGCTCGAGTCGTGTCATATCCGCCACCTCTTTTATAGCAAAAAGGAAATATATCGTGCCATCATTTTATTTTACAATGCCGCTGTTTCATTTGGAAAAAGAAAAGAATGATTTGAGAGAGACGAGTAATTAGGTGAAACGTGGGTCAGAAATAGGGTCACCGGTTGTGTCAATATTTGAATGATGACGATGAGAGCAAAAAGGAAACTCGTGCTCTCGTAAAGTTTGTTTGATTAAAGCTAACAATCCAATTTTCACTGCTCAAGATGTGAAAATGCGAGCTATACGGAAAATATATAAGTCAAGAGGTTGCAGATGATGATGATGACGCTGATGATGAGATAAACTGGTAAATAATCTTATGGTTTGTTTGCATGATGCCGGTGATGGCTAATGGCGTCGTTGTCGGTGACGATGGCGAAAGGGCGTTTGCGTGACCAATTTTAAAACTGGCTTTGTGAAATGCTGACAAAATAAACACTGAGAGACTTTTTGGTAGAGTTTGAAACCGAACAGAAAATATATAAATTTTTGAAGAAGTGAACTTTATGACATTTCCTTCTTTTCTTCGTCTTAATGACTATAGTAATCAAGGTTTGTATAGAATGACACTGATATATATTTATAGATTTCTATGCCATTGGTGCCTTAGCTCTAGAGAGACAATTAATTACGTTGGCATATATTTTGTGTTCAAGCAGTGATGGCGATTAATGAACCGTGAGACAGTTTGGTGTAGTGTGGGTGGCTGTATACGATACAGTAACGAGTACGAAAAATTGGGTCAATTATTTTTTTCAATGTCAAGCCAATTTATATATACAAGTTGCTATGGTCCCCACAATGCCGGTTTCGGTTAACTAATAGCTAAACTCACCGATTCGTATATTCGATCCAATTCCAATTAAAATTTAACCACAATTAACGCTAACTTTCACAGCGAAACTAAATACTGATTGATTTAATGAAATTAACGAAAGCCGCAGTTCACTGTCCACACTTCACAAAAAACACCCAGCATATTTTTTTAAACGGCGTCGCGTCCCAACATATTCCTGCTTAAAACTGTTCATTATCCTCTTCTCTATTTTTAAAAACATTATTGGCCACTGACCACTTAAAATACATAAACCATATTTAAATTTAAAACCGTCCACAATAGCATTCTTCTAAACTGCCAAGAAATCCCATAAATAATAAATTTATTTTTTATCGCCGTCGTCGTCCATCTCTTTAAAAAACAATTTGTTATTTTTTTCTCTCGTCGCCAAAATGATCCACCAAAAAGTTGACTGACTTGTTGACTGCCATATTATTCCCGTCTTTAAAAAACCGTGCACAACAACACACATTTATAGCTCGATGTAAGCTTTGTTCACATATACGCAAATATTTTTTGACAGAAAGCAGGCAGCAAAAAAAAATATCTAAGCCAAGAAATAAGCCACACCGTAAAACACGGTACGTAGCACACCACCAGCTTCTACGTCGACTATCCTCGAGTCACTAGACATTTCATACGACGATGATGACAGATCATTACAGAACCTAACCAAAAATGTAAGGAACGGTATGGCACGGCGTTCTTAATGGAAAAACAGAAATGGTACCAGTAAGCCAAAGCCAAGCCAGATAACTAATAATAATGCTAATGAATCATCATCAGGTGAAGGAATAGCTTGACTGATGATACATATTCATAACAAATGTATATTCTCTGACAATGGATTATCAATGGCAAGGTACTCGAATAAGGATGATGATGGGTAGTACCGTAATACGCTATTCAGATGAATCATCATTCATATATATGCGCTAGTGAACATAAGGCAAGGATACAGAAGATATTCAGCCTTAAAATGTATATATATATTTTTGTCAAAAGTCTCTCATGAGTGAAGATTGTTGTGAATGTGAAGGTGTTTAAAGTAAACCGTGGCAAAGTATTGCCAGCGTTCAAGATCTCAAGGGAGTAGCTCAGCTAAGCAGCGTTAAAGTGTGCTAGATTTTTACTGACTGATGGTTTCTTCGCAATTCGCAAAAGTACAAAAATTTATAATAATGGGAGGATGGATATATGCGTTTGTAGTAACTCAAGTTACGTGGATGTGGTACCCTTTTTTATGTATTCCTCCTCCTCCTTCTTTCTACCTCTCCACCTCCTCCAACGCCACTTAATGTGGACAGAAGAAAGAAAGGAAGGGAGAAGTTAAGAAGAAGAAGAAATAAAAAATATGAGTCAGAGGGATAGAGTCTGACAGACCAGCTGCAAAAACGTATAAGTAATGCAAGCTAGTCAAAATGTATTTTTTCAAGACGGCATCTAAAAGTAGCGGAACAGAAACCGCCAGAAATTCAAACAAAAAATCTAGAAAATTTTTCTGGTCAGTGCTAATTTTTATTAAATATGGCGTATAAAAAACTATGGAGGGATACGGACAATTATACTGACGGACAGACAGACATCCCGAACAAATCCCATGAAGCAGTAATATAATCGCTACAATTTTTACAAAGAACCGAAACCGAGCCAAGTCAGTAAACTATACTCTTTGTACTTTATATCCAATTCCTCGTAAGCAGATCGGCAATAAAAGTAAAACAGGTATAACAACGAATAAACTCTTCCCTTCTTAATAAATAAAACAAGGCTTTTGGCTTCAGCAAAAAACCATGATATACTTCAAGACTCTCTTTCTCAAGACTCATGTTGATGATGATGACGATGATGAAGATAATGATAACGGGATCTTTGTTGGTTTGGTCGGGTACAAAGCTACATAAATCCACTGTACTGCATCTCTTATTCTTTCGTTCTGCAGACTTCGTTTCTTCGTGACTCGTGCAATAATAATGAAGCTTTACACTAGCCATCTACCAGCTTTACCACTGCTAATTCTACATTATTTCTGCTAATAATAATGCGCCGCTGGGAAGAATATTTTTTATATATTGAGGGAACGGCAAATATACTCGACACGATATATACATATGTATACCGATGGGATAAAAAGATAACAGGGTTTTGATTATTACCTTCTTATTGCAACTTTGTTTTGTTTGTTGTAACGTTACATTGTTACATCATCATCGCATCACCATCGTCGCTTCTCAAGAATGAAAAAACCACAAACAATCATGCAGAATATATTTTGTACACAGGTGGGATAGGGTAAAAGTTGCCTACCTGTAATCAAGCTGACTAGCTCTACCTTAACCCTTTTTTCTTCAACTGCCAGTCTGTCTTTTTTGAGATGTGGATGCAGATGTGAATGCAAAAATTAATATGAAATAAAATTGCATCGAGGGAACGAATAAAATGTCAGTTGAGAAGACAGGAAAACAGCACATGATACAGCATTGCTGATGATGATGACATTCGTACTGTATATCTACGTATGTATCTCAAGTCCCAATACTTTTTTTCTTAATGATATATTTTTTTCCTTCTAATTTCTTCGAAGGTAACATTTGATATTAACTACCATATTAACTGCACTTCCCATATATTCATCAAAGCCATACGAGACGCAGAACTGAATTTTGGATTTTTAGAAAGATTTTGGCGGCGTGTAGAGCAAAATGTGACGTGTTAGGAAACGGCAAGTTACATTCACCACGACTTTCGCAATAACCGAAAAAAATATATTTCGTGGCTAAATAATTTCGGTGATAAAGGGAATGTGAATGTGGTGATTTAATCGTTTAAAGTACTTGTCTTCTTTCTTTCGTAAGAGCTATTATGGCCATTAAATGTATTTCGTATGAGCAGAGTGAGCACGCACGAATATGTAGTTAAAAGACAAATAGAAATAAGAGCACAAAAAGCAAGAGTCGTGACACGTGTGTCGTATGAAATACTATGAATGGGTCTTATGTCATGTTGGGGGCGGGAACTGAAGAAGAAGAAGAATTAGATGATCTTAATTAAGATTAGGTTTCTTCTAATTTGCTGAGTTGGTCGTCGTGATGGTGATGATATAAAAAAGTGTACACAAATCTGCTAATTGTAATCTCGTCTTGGGAAAGATGATCTCAAAGAAGATGAGAGGCCTAATCACGACAAGGGGGATCTTTCGACGGCGACACATTATTTTTCTGTTCGCTGACTCCATTTGTTCGTATAGTGTATTTCGTTCTTTTCCTTTGTTCCAACTTGTAACTAGATTCCAGAGAAGAAACAAGGAAAGATTTTTCTGTGTGCTGTCCACCCACGCACATTCTTTCTTCCTTGGAAAAATACTGGAATGCCGGATAAATCAAGCGATGGACAAGATTAATGGATCAAATTTTCAAAATGAGCAACATATTTCTTTATCAGCAAGAAAATAGCTGGACTATAGTGTTTAAGCGAAATCACATCGCAACAAAAATGTCAACTTGGAAACAGTTAAATTTCACTTTGATTATACGTTAAATATGCACATATTTTTAGTTGAGTCCAAAACTGTTATGTTATTCATTTAAACTTAAATGTTTTCCCAAAGATAGTTTTTGCTGAATGAATCATGATGCATTTTGATGACGATAAAAATTGTTGCTGTGTCGTAAAAGAAAATATGTGGTCGCGATAGCGGCATTTCAGGGGTCCTTCATAATGTAGGAAACAAAATTAAAAACCGCCTGTTAAATATGCTACTTGCAAAGTGTACGAAAAAGTTTTTACTGAATGTTTACAAATATCAGAATGAACGCTCCCTTAATTGAAGTATCTGCTAGTATGAATTTTATTTTTTTGTGTGCTAACTTGAGTGAGAAAAAAATATTGTTTGTTTTTAACCAAGATTTAGGTTAACTAGCTAGGTAACTAGCCACAGCGACAGTGAGCGGAATAAGGATGAAATCGTAATGAAGGATATTTTTTTACGCTTGACGTTATTATCCACTTCTTAAACGCTGCTGTTATTCCCAAAATGCGATAATCATAATCATTGTAATCGTCATTTACTCTAGCTAATATAGTCAGCATAATTTTTGTTGTTTACACGACACTACTTACGTATGTATATAATCTTGAGATATTTTAGATAATTTATGTTTGAGTAGCAAGAAAAGCCACACAGAGAAAAAAGGAAGAAAAACCAACTTGATATTATATTCTTAGTCGCCAAGCCAAAAGCTAATGAGAAGACAGACAGAGAGAGATACAAAGAACTTCCGTAATTAGCTAACTAGCATAAAGCCCTATCTACGCAAATGACGATAATAATAATGACCAGCCAAGCCAGAAGAGATAAAAAAAATTCTTTGACAACTCGAAATGAGCTGAAGACTATGCAAATAAGTTAGCTATAATACTATCTCTCGGCTTATGCAATAACAGCATCAGCACAAATATTTACAAAACCCGAATCTCCGAGACAAATTTTTTTGTCGTCTTTGTCAAATTTGCACGACGAAAAATTATAGTCCCATTGTTTGCCTTACGCTGTATTTCGTGGACACTGCAAATTATATCCCCATTATTATTGCGTTTTTATTGCAAAAAACTGCAGATCTTTATATTTTTCAACAAAAATCAGCAAAAGTATTGCGAATATTTTTTTTTCTTTCAACTGCAGTTGTTGTTCACTGTCTTGTACTTTTTTCTTACGCAACTTTGCATCACAACATCACATGCCAATTTTTTATTATTGTTATCATTGCCATTATAATCTTAAGCTGCATTTCATATATCTTGCTTTGCTATACAACATGTGCATATATATTTATGTAATAATATATTTTTCTTTGCAAAAAGGCTAAGAAATCTCTCCTGCTGTGATATTTATTTTGTTAGTGGTGGTCTGCAGTTTGTATAGCCTGTACTGCGCTGCGGTTAGTACATTTTTTCAAGCTAAAGTAAAGTAAGGTAGTTTCTCGTTATGTAATAATATGACGGTTATAAAAATGCTAATGGTTGCAATAATAATAACAGTCATCATGTGGAAGAGGAATGAAATGTAAAGAAATATATTGCAAGAGTCGAGACATCATCTCTTCTCGTCACAAATGATATTTTGCCATTCACTTTTTCATGTACTTCTTTTAGGTAAACTATTAGAGGCATTATGGGAATGCATACGAATGGCTTGTAATGGGATGATGTAAAGTAAAGCTAGTGGAAATATATTTTGAGATGGTGACAATGACACATTTTAAACTCGAAAGAAATGGTAATAAGGCATGGCATGGTGTAGAGAGAGGAACAATTTAGAATTTGTTGTGGTAGGAAATGGCAAGGTGTTCGTAATAACTTGTTACTATGACGACGACAAAAATGGCAGGTGGTGACAGACGGACAGATTGGTGTTGATAGAAAAAAAGTCATTTTTGTTTATGATTGAAATGTTGGACAAGTAATTTATAGGTAAGGTAGGCATATTGCGAGAGATGACCAAAAAATAAGCTGTACAGTACACAGTACGTAAATAGACTACTACCTATTTACGCAAATATTTAGCAAACTCCTTACGTCCTTGTTTGTTTAGTTCATACACAAGTTTGTTTTTAACGGTTTGCTTATAGGTATGTGTATATATGTATTTTGGCAGTTGGCGGTTAATTTTTTCTACAAGTTATCCTAAATAATGTATAATGTGTCATTTATGACTTAATCTGTCTGCATACCGGAAGTTGGCACAAAAAACTTTTTAATGAAAAAATAATGGAATTTTAGAAGAAATATGCAAACCGCAAGATTTTGCCAAGATTATAAAATGAAACATTTGAACATTTTGCTGTAAAAACAATTTACAAAATTTCGTCGATTTGGGATTAATTAAAACTATGATTAATTTTTAATGACTATTTATTGTGAATTCTAAATAGCTAATCATTGCTGTTCGGATTAACGGACAACCTAAAAGTACACATGTTCCAACTGACCTAATCTTCAATTATTTTACAGAAAGAACGTTAAATTAATTGGGCGATGTCATACCTGGGGTTGGACTAAGAATAACTTTGAACACAAATTATTAGTTATTACGCAAAAAATATTAAAACTATCTGATTACCTAACCAACCAAATTGTAAGCGTGTATAAATCGCACATTATTTAAACCTTTCCCATCTCTCCACTTATTTCCTCATCCCTATCATCTTTAAAAATGGATTTTCAGAGCTAACACAATTTTTTATTCTCGTATTTTGTAACGCATTCCATAACGGGATCTACATTCACACATCAACCATTTTGTCACGACTCCGACTCACTCGCTCACTCAACTCAACTCATGTGACAAATATGAAAACGGTTTTTAAGCCTGAGTCAGTTAGTCAACCAAACTCATCATCACAATAAAAAAATCTACAGTACCGCTTACTCTTCGCTTGCTTAAAGGTTGCCTAATCCGCATTTAAAATTTCGACAGTACAAACAAGCGTACATAAAATGTGCACAATAAAAATATGTAATAATAAAAAGCATGAGTGTGTGCATTTTTATTACGAAATCCGGCAGATCGTAAAAATAGATTTGTAAATTTGTAACCTCATCTCATCATCGTCACTTAAATTCAATTCATTCATTCACACAAAAAAACTAATTTCATTTTAATCTTTCTACAAACCTATTCGAATGAATGCTTCAAGAGGATGGTTCAGGAAATGAATAGGTGAATAGCTCACAAGAATACTAAAGGATTGTGCAAAAAAATACAAATTGTCTTTATGCTCAGGTGAGAAATCTCTCACGTTAAAACAGTATCCTATAATCTAAACTACAAATATAATTCAACAAAATGCTAATAGGAAGAAGCTACAAAAATGTATGCGTGTAAACTGTCATTGTAACGGTAACTTTTGGTCATTTCGAATTCCGAATAGCTGTACTTAGCGGCGGTGTAGGCGTTTGAGTCAGAAGTTTTGTGTGTCACGTTGTTACTCGTTTTGCATGATTAGCTGTCTTACATTCAGCTTACTTGTTATCCGCACGCAGATAAAAAAAATGCGAATATATTTTTGCAAAGGATATATTTATGGCCTTGCAGAGAGAAAGAATGGCATGCGCTATTGCATGTTTGGCGACGACTCGACGATGAACAACATGAGAAAAAAATGACACGGATGAATAGACTGACCAAAATTACCTGGTATTTTCAATTAGCGACCATATACTTTATAATTTAACGTTAGCATGCGAAATTATTCAACATTTTAGCAAGTTCCGGGAAACATTTAATATCGGTCAAGTTCAATAGGTCAGTATTTACAGTACAGTACTCATGATAGATTATAAAATAAAGTAGCTTTAAAAAAAATAGTAATTATAATTACCTGTTTTAAAGATCCACTACAATAGTTTTTCCAGACTGGACGATTTTCAGTAGAATCATTAATTAAACTGCTACGTTTTAATTAATATTCTCAACTTCACTTTCCACACATTTCACTCTACTCTATAAACTAAGAGCAGCTCATTAACTAATTGTTATGACGTAATTAGTTAAGTTGTTTATTTTTCTTGTCTCGTGAAAGCTGCAGGGCAGATACGATCATTGTTGTTATTTTTACTCAAGAAAAGAAAATATATTTAAACAAGAAGCTCCTGCTAATCTTATATTTTTTTCTTGGAATTACTTTTATTACTTATTATTATGAAATATTTCTTGATCTTGATCTTCCAGAGATCTTTACTCCCACGCAATTCCGTCTCCCGGCTTACTTCTCTCAAGCTTGTTTATTTTTCTGCTCAGCTCAGCGAAAAAAAAATAGAAAAAATATTCCAATGAACTTGGCAGTGGAACTTGTTGGAAGTAAACCTGCTCTCTAGACTCGTTATTGTAAGAAAAAATAAACTTTTCCGTTTCGTCTTCAACTTTCATTCATCCAGTTCATCATTATATAAGCCATTAACTCATTCAGAAAGATCCTTGCCCTCGTCCATAAATTACTTTCCGGACGATTAGGTATTTATTTAATTTCCAGCAAAAAAATGTGGTCTCATGAATCAAGTTGAAGATGCGGGAGAGCTCCACACAGCGTCACCACCGCCCCCACGAAATCCAAAGCTTGACCACAACTGTCCACTCTAGAAGCTGAGATGTGCGAATAATGCTACTTTGCTGGCCAAGGCCAATAATCTCTGGTAATGTTGGAGATGAAAGATGTTTCCACAGAGCTCTAGAGTCAGTCAATTGATTAGATAAGTTTTTTTTATGAGGATGATGCGGAGGTGCTGATGACGGTGACGTATTCAAGGTTGATGTCCTCCTCCGCCTGCTACCGCCGCTTGCTTTACTTGTCTCCTCTCTCGAGTTCGATAGCCACGGAAAAAAGAACCGCACACTTTTCTTGTCCACACTTCACAAAAAATTTTAATCGATAAACCGCCACAAAGAACAACGTAACCACCATTTAAGCTTGTTGTAGTCCAGTCGTGTCCAGTTTGTTCACAGTTCACACACAAAACATAATCACTAATTAGTTAACTAGGTAGTTAACTTAATTGCTGCAGTTCATTCATTCATAACGCCGGTGATGATGATGATGAGGAATCTTGAGGATTCATGGGCGGTCGTGGTCACTCGCTGGCCATCTCTTAAAAAATGTATAAAAAGTTTGCACCAAAGCCATTAGTTAAGTTAACGGGTCCACAATTAAAATACGCAGTTAGTGACGAAGATTAGTCAGCTAATTGATGTAGTTAATTTTACAAATATTTAAATAGGTTACCTTAAAGTTTTTGGATCCGCCTTTCTTTCTTCTTCTTTTTTCACTAGTCATCTGCTTTAAATGTCCAATTTATTTACTTAAATGACCACACTAAACGCAGCTTTTTCCACAAAATATTTATACCATTGAATTCACCACACTTTAATTGCCCATAGTTTAAATTATCGCCTGAGAAAACTTTAAAGGCTTTTTCGTAAAAATTAAATTTAAAAAATAGTCTTTTATTTTGTGAGGGCTCCTTCTCTGCTTAAATTTTGTAGCAGCAACAGTCAGTCTCTCAGAGCCACAGCCGCACTCACTCTTGTGCTCTCGTCTTCTCGTCCACATCAACTGTTCATGTTCAACTCAAATGCACACACAAAAAATTATTCTGTTCTTTCTTATGCGCTGTTGTTATAAAAGTTACAATGCAATATAAGCCCATGTTACAGAAAAGTTGAATGTAGACAGAAGGAGAAGCAGAACAGAAGGGCATTGAATTTTACTTGAGTTTCTGGCTTGTTTTGTGATGTGAGAGCTCTCTCATGCATTTTGCATTGCATCTCTGATAAAAATTGAAGGTAAAATAGGTGGATGGACGGATATTTTGTGCCATGCCGTTTTTGTCGAGTCGAGTAAGTGTAGAGGAATGGAAAGGATGAGTTTTTTTTGAGAAAAGGGAGACATTCGAGTGCAATGCAATGTGAGCAGCAATGCATGCCAAAGTGCAATGTGGATGGATCAGTAGTAGTGGCGGCGGTGTGCGGTTGTGGAGAGTGAGATGAGAAGAAAGAAAAGGTAAAAAAATATGTATTAAGTATTGAGGGTTTTTTTGAGGAGGTAAAATAATAATGAGGATGAAGGGAAAAAGAAAGAAAGGAAAAAGAGATGGTTTGGGTTTTAAAGAAGGAAGCAGCGGCAGGCCAGGGTCCTTCCTATTTTTTTTATAAACTGGGGAATTGAACAAGAGGATAAAAATATACGGGGCTGGAGAATGGTTTCATGTTTCCGGATGTGAGTATCCGGGTTTCGTGGTTGTTTAAAAAAAGAGCAATTTTTGAAAGTCTCAACTTGCCCCGATGTAAAAAAAATTAAAATAAATAAAACCCTGATAAATTTATGGGTCGTAGAATTTCCGGGATAATAATTGTAGAAATGTAAAAGTGCGGAATTTGGACAGGTGGGAAACTGGAAGCTTTTGGATGTCTGATTCGAAGTTTTTTTTTCTTTCTTTATAATCTTCCTTGTTGGGTTCCTTTGTCTTTTGCTGGTGACGGGAGTCTGCATGCCAGCCTTGTGCTTGTTCAGCTCAGCTCAGCTTTAGGACAAAAAGTAACAAGCATTTAAGGCATATTTTTTGCATGCATGGCATTGCTGACATTTTATTACCAGGTAATCTGGTAAACTGTTCACGATTAACAGGAAAAATGTCACATTTTTTTGGGTGAAACGCAAGCATTTTTTGATATTGATACCCTTCACAGTATCATCCTTAGGGAAAATATGACAAAAAATATTACCCCACTTATTAAATTCAGTATTATAGCGTGTGAAAAATTGTGAATTCAGGATTTTTATGCCCCTGGAAATCCAATCGGATTTTTTAATAGGTAATTAGTTTACTAGCTGAAATATTACAGGTAAAAAAATGACAACCAAGTTTGATACGTACGTTTGATGATAATGATCATCGCCATCAATAAATGATTATATTTTTTGTCCTTAATAGCTTGTTGGAAAAGGGGAAATTAAACCTATTTCAGTTGTTGATCTTTTTCGTGTGCTTGCGTGTGAAAAAAGGAAGGTTGAGAACTGCTTACTGTACGCTGCTGTTATATAGCTAATAGAAAAATAAGTGGTAAAAATGCCGACTTTTTTTGTAGCACCATTTGCTATAGTACGGACAAAGAGACCAATGCTCTTCATCATCATCCATCTGATATTCTAAAAAACTGCATCTATTCTGAACAAAAAGTAAAGCTTGTTGCATGCTGCTGTGTGGATGGATACAGGAGCAGAAATAAAAAGAAGAAAGGAAGATGCAGCCATCCATGGAATTATTATTATATTTTTTTGTTAGCGGCAGAAGAGCATCCATCCAGCCCATCTTCATGATCATCATTTTCTTGACTTTTGTATAGGTAACTTTTTTGCAAGAAGACAGGGAGCGAGCGAGAGAGCAACAAACCGTGGAGTACAACTTGTAACAAGAAAAGGGAAGGAGATGAGATATATAAAATATCCTGCGATATGAAAATAATGATAACATGATACCAAGTCAAGTGATAGCAGCGGAACGGGCGCGCTCCTGTAAAACGGAAACTGGAAGATGGTCATCATCATCCTCAAATAAAAATTTGTTAAATGATTATTATTTTTAAAAGAAGCTAATTTTTTTTACCACAGTGGTCACCGGTTTTAAGAATGAAGGGCAGGTGATAAGAAGGATGGAGGCGGAAGGGCCTTCACCTTATCTTGTTGATGACATGACATGATATCATTTTTTGGGCATAATTTTCATCAAGCTCATCTTCCATTCCACATAGGCAAGTTGTATGATTTCAATTATCAGTTTACCTCTTTGTCTGTCTGAATCCACAATGCAGTTGTTTGGTACTTTTACTGTACTTGGTAGTCTCTTTCGAAAAAATCGATATTTCTGTCTGACTGCGGAACTCTGATCTCGGCTTCCATTCCAAAAAAAAAAGTCCCAAGGCTATTTTGTTCGATTTGAATGGAGAATGGAAATCTAATCTACCTAACTGGTTGAGTGGAAGCGGATGATGCTCGCGTTATCTCTTATTCCATGGAATTGTGGATAAACTTGAAATGAGGATGATAGCTGATAGTAGCGCGTTATCAATATCCTGCTGCCCACTGTCCACCTAAAAATCTGATTACTGGTCAGTAGCGGTCAACAAGCAAGCTTTGTTCTTTTCCATTTCATTTTCCATTGCATTTGCTTCGTAATATTTTTGCTGCTGCGTTGCATGCAAGATAAATATTTGTACAAGATTAATAAGTTGGTAATGGACAGTGGTGAGCAGCAGTCGAGAAAAATGCGCAATATGAGTTTGGATTTTGGTTTAAATGATCATTTAAAATAAATATTAATTAGGTACATAATAAATGGTCAGAATAAGAGTAATGACAAGTAAATATTTGGATAAACAGCAACTTCCGGTTAACTTGTTTGTTTGCTTGGAAGATGATGATGTCTGCGATGACCTGAGCGAAATCTGGAAACCGGAAACGGAAGTGAACTGGTAGCAAATGTAATGGGGTAACCGGAGACAAAAATAAAACAGGAACAAGCCAATCCATTCGTCAGCGTCATCATTTTTTTAAAATCCAGGCTTAAGGCTTATACAAAGCTGTTTGACTTTTGACCTTTTTTAATGATCTCATTTTAAAGAGAAGAAGACAAAACAACAATTTTTTATGATTCTCTACAATTACATGTTATTCTGTTACCTGCGTCATCATCAAAAACAAATTTCTGGGAATGATGTTTTTTGTTGTTGGAGAAGAGAGAAAGTTGAGAGTGTTCAAGGTTGGGTGAAAGCTACCCGAAACTCGACTGACACGAAGAACGACACACGATGTTGATGATGAGAAAGTAAAACAGAGGAAAAAAAAAAGTTTTATTTTGCTTTACTTTTTGCATTCGAGCCTTCAATCTTCCGCATGACTGTTTAAATATTTCTCTTTGTGCATTTCCAGGCAAAATGTAGCCTTGTTTTTGATCATGATGGTTGGATAGACAAATAAAATAAGTAAACCGATATATAAAAGTAGCGTAGCTGTAGCAAATTACGCAGCTGAAAAATCTATTCAAGTGCTTTCGTATGAGCTGTCACGCACAATAAGCGATTCTTTTAAAATTTATTATTTTCTCAGTTCACCCCAAATTCACCAATAAACACATGTGGTCAAATGGCGTAGCTGAAAAATGCCAAAAAATCATTCAATTTTTAAAAAGTGCTTTCGAATGAGCTGTCATATAAACTAATTTTTTCGGTAAAATTTATATTTTTCTCATGTTACCCCAATTTTTTAATCGTTACCATTGAAATTATTTGTTGTGGAGTAGACATTTTTGAGGGACGGACGGACAGACAGACAAGCTTGTCAACATAAAAACCAGGTTTCCGATACAACATATAAATTGCTTGTTTGCAGTTTGTACACACTATTAAATAAATTAAATGCTCTTTAAACTTTCCTTTCTTTTTTATTTTTCTCTCAAAAGACGTCATCAACTTTCTCTCTTCTTTCCCGGAACATCTCAGTTTAGGCTCAAGGGAAAGTCAAATGAAAAGCTAACAGAAAAATGAAAATAAATAGAGAAAAGGAATCCGGGTGTAAAATAATTGCTGCTGTTCATACAAAAACTTATTGAAACGAGTGCCCTTTAAAATTTCATTCACGTTTCAAGGCTATTTCTCCTTCTCAAAGGTTAAGGTTATCATTATCCAAAAGAACATTGATAACTGGTTTAGTAATGATAACTGATAAGCTAAATAATTTCCAATTTCGCAATAACAATTTGCGTCAAAAGATCAATACATTTCATTGTGCAATCTATCTCGTTTTACAAAAAACTTTCACCGGAAAACGAGATCTCATCTCCCCCCCCCTCCTGAAAATTCCATCACAAAACATCAAAAACTTCTCTTTTAAGCTTCGGCTTGGAATCCTGCTGTGTTATCGATCGATAACCTAATTAACTTTCCCTCCCTGCCTTCGTAAATAATCTATTAACCTTCAATTCAAGTAGCATCGAATGACATATGCAATCAATCTTTCACAGAGCGAACCAACAAGCGAGAGAGAGAGAGAGAGAGAGAGAGAGAAAGCGACGTTTCCTCCAAAAGAATCCCTCCCACGCGTTTCCTTCCATTCACTCCACTTTGTTAAAATATATGCCCCTGTGCAAACTTTAATTATTTATTTATTTTTCGTAGAAGGCAGTCATTTTAATTTAATTGGTTACGTTTGTAAACCATTTGCTGACGTAATTGAAATGATGTGATAATTTCGGGTAATAACGGTAATTTAACGGTAATGGAATGCATTGAAATAAATGAAATGTAAAAGCGGAAAAAGCCTGGGGAAATATAAAAGCTTTTGGCTTTCGGTCATTCACTCACAAACAGACAGCCTGGCATTTTTTTCTGCAGATTTGAAAAAAAAAATCTGACGCTGACGTATCTACGCTTGCTTCTTAAGCGCCAAGCCATGTGCTACGACGACGCTGCCTGCATAAAGTAAAGTAACGAGCCTGTCTTTTTTTTGGAGGGAGGGAGGGATGTGGAGGAAGAGTCCACTTTTGGTCGATAAAACTGATAATTTGTTGAATAAAAGGAAAATGCCGTTATGTGGAAGGAAGGATGGGATAGAAGGCACAAAAGTTGATGACGACATTCAACCCGAGAAAATATTTGAGTAGCTTTATAGTTAGCTTGCTGTTGTATATCTATTAAATATAAAGCTCTCAGGTGTGCTAAAAAACAGGAACGAGAAATGAAAGGACGACGGACGGAACAACAGCAGCAGCAGCAGCAAAATAAAATGGATTTTTTTTTTGCGAGAACTCAGAAAACAAGTTTTTAGAGAGCTTCAATAGCAAGCTGTTTTATAGAGAGGAAAAAGGAAGAAAAAAATTTGTTGGCTGTGTGGTAGTATTTTTTCAGGCAGGTAGAAAGAAGGCTTTTGTACAAAAGCTGAATTAATAAAATCGCTGGTAAAACGATGTAATAAAAAAGTAGCTGATGAAAAATGCAGCATATATTTATTTATAAATGTGTAGTAATATATAGTAGTAGGTGGGTAAAATGAGATTTTTTTGAAGGAGTTGATTAATGATTTATTCGAATTTACGTTTTGGAAATTTTTGTGAACATTTTGTAGAGAATTTCAAGCGCTTTCGAATGAGCTATCATATGACATATCATATGACTTTGTAGAAAGCGTAGAAAATTTTTGTCCAAAAATTATTTTCCCCAAAATTTGGGGCGATGTGCGACGGGATATTTTTTTAAATGGTGACGACGTAGACGCAACAAGTGTGATGGTTTTTGCCAATTTTTGAAACGGACAGACGGACAAACGGGACAATATTATTATTAAGTATATTGTCTAGATGAGGATACATAATATGAGGCATGTAAACATGAATGTAATGCGAAAGTAATTTGATGATGATTTTTCATGGGAACTGTGTGTAGCGGTTGTGTGGATGGATGCACTGCCCAGAGAACCGAGAAAGTGGAAAAAAAGGAAGGAAAGGTTAGTGCCGGCTTTTTTTCCGGTTCTCTCAAGTTCCGTTACTTCCTTTCTCAACTTTAATCTAACAAAAATCTAACCAATTTATCGTTAAAAACCTGCTCTTGTTACTAAGTTGCATAAAACTATTATCTTATCTACCTAATTAGCAGCATGAACTATAAAATTGTTTCTTTTTTCTACCCATTTTATATTACTTGTTGTTACTGGACTCGTCCTCTTCACTAAAAAAACAAATGAAATGAAAGCTAAAAAACTATAATAATTAATTGTGTAATGACATGAGGAATGAGACTGAGAGTTTGATTAATTAACTATTTAATTAACGTCTATAATATAATATTTATTAATTTTTTATAGCAACGTATTTAAATATTCCTCACAAACAATTTTTTTATAACGAGCCATCCTTTTCTGTCTTCTAAAGTCTCTCTCTAGACAATTGATGGAAAAATTAATCCTATCAATTTTTAACTAGCTATTATAAACAGAATTAAATGACGTAGGTAATAATAACGATAACAAGAACAAGAAGAACTAATTAATAATTAAATTAATCATTAGTTTAGAGTAGGGATAGGGTGCAACTGCAATTTAAAACAAATCGTGTAAAATAAAAGATTTAAAATGTGATGGAAGAACGGAAGTATAATTAACGCAAGTTAATAACTGATCATTATCTAAACTGTATAAACAGTTAACAGTTCTTCGTTAATTAAAGGACTATAAAAATTACCTACCTAGAAGCTGATTAACTATTCACTTTATGTGCTCATCTTACTCAAAATAGAGGATTTTTACAAATTACCTACCTACCTAGCTTTTTAACTAATCAGTTAAGTTAATAGTAATCACCACTAGTATAATTAAAAATAGACCTGCTAAGTAGTACTTTCTTTTTAAAGAAGGATTATATCATTCGTGAATATATAATTAATTAACTAACTGCTGCCTCGTCTTCAATCATCACACAATCACACTGACGAAAAGTAATTACATAATGGAATAATTAAACTAACTGCGCAAAAACCATTATTAAAATCACAACGTGTAATAAAGTTACAACAATTAAAACAAGGTAATAATTATTTTTGTAAATAGTTCATCATTTTTGTTTTTACTCGCCACACACATAATAATTTTCCTTTCTTCGTTTTTTACGTTTTTTGTTTCTGCAAAAAAACCACATTATTATTTTTTTTGCTTAAATTGAAAATAATTGTAAGTAAAAGTATTTAAGTAAATATATATAATATATAATTAACAGTTTTTCTCTCTACATAGTTTGAATTATAATTAAAATGACACATACAATCATAAAATCATTGTACATACACATTTTTACGGATTACATTTTCATCTTTCGTAAAACTTAATTGTTGTAATAATTAATAATAATAACAGAGAATACGGATACACACATATTTCTCTCTCAACTTTTACAAATCATGTTTTTTTAGGACAGATTAGACTTTAGACAATAATAATTAACTAAATTCACTAATTAGGTATACAATATTTTTGTAGTACAATAATTTCCAGATTGGTTTTGATTTTGGAGGGTGAAGGTGGAGTATACAAAGTTGACAGAGAAAAAAATACAGAGTAATTTTTTTGGAGATACCACTTCAAATAACTAATTATTTTAAAAAATTCATTAATAATTAAAAAATAATTATGTACATTCGCGCACGCACAAAAATTGTGATGGATTTTTTTTTGCTGCTGCTGCTCTCCTCCATCGCTGACCTTCAGCCCCGCTGTCGTTGTAGTTAAGTAAAAAGGTGGAGGTGTTGTGGAGGATTGGAGGAGTTTGGAGAGATGTGGTTGGTGGTGGTGGTTATCTTGATTTTTTAATGATGATGATGATGATTAGATGACGACGACGATGTGATGATGATGAATTTTTAATTGTTGTTGAAGTTTTAGTGACGACGACGATGAAATGTTGTTTAAAATCAGCGTTTCCCTCCGTTGTAATTCATGCGCATGGTGGGCGCCTTAAAGTTGGACGCGGCCTGGTACTGGAGTTGATAAGCTAGTGGATGAATTTTGAAGCCGTACAATCTGCAAAACAAACAGAACAAAAAAAAATTACAATTTAACCTGCACATTAGTTAAAAAATGGAGGGTAAATGGTAAGTGTGAGCTTGGAAGTGGTAACGCTTTTCGAACCTTGGAACAAACTGATTAGTTGGCCGTTTGGGTCTATACTCGGGATGAACCATGAATAGCATGTGCGGGAACCCAGTTCCAAAGTAGGCGCCATCCGTGTGGTGATGACGGGAAGATTTTGGAGTGTAAACGTCTTGACACTTTGGACAGTACAGCTTGACCATCGCCTCCCCCGGAACATCAGACAAACCTGGAGCAGATAAGAGGGGAACACAACAAAAAATAAATTATGATAACCACCACCCAACCAAACAACAATGGAGGACAAAATAAAATGGAATGGAGGAATCCTTTCTTTTTGGAGGAAGAGGATAACCTTACCGATTGGTAACATGGCCTGACTCTCGCAGTAGACCCTGGGGCAGTGACCAAAGTCGCCGGACTGATACTTCTCGATCATCTGAGCAATGCCACGATTGGTGAGGATGTAGCGGGCGTGGATCAGTCCATAAAGAAGCTCGGCAGCTTGCTCGATGAGATCAGACTGATTCGGGTTATCTTCGATTTCGTCATCCGCCTCCAGATCCAAGATCATGTCCAGCGCCTGACGATAGTGCGGCACCTGCTCGTTCAGACCGGTCAAGTTGAACTTGTCCTGGATGTAGTCCTCGTCCACCTACAACCAAAACAAGAACCAAACAAAAAAAATCCCCAAAAATACATTAAATACTCAATCAATTAAAAATGATCAATTAAACTAAATAATTTAGTTAATTAGGCAATCTCCTCCGGATGGAGGTGGCACCCACCTCACAAAAGAACTCATTTCCCCGCAGTCCACAAAACCAGCTAATCCATGAGACCTCCTCGGAGCTGCTCATCTTGCGTTTCAAATCTCTCCTCGGTGAACCCAGACTTCGAGCTGAACAATAATTTTGTTGGAAAATTTAACTACGCGCGCACACACCACAACAATTAACTGCACAATTATAATTTTAATTAATTAACTTTTTTCTGATAACTTTCGCAATAAAAAAAATCGTCGTCTTCTTCTCGTCGTCCACCTCCTCACACTGAGCTCACGTCTCACAAAAAAACAGCCGAGCTGCTTGTTGTACATTTTTTTCCTATCCCCTCTCACGTTAGCTCGATTAAGGGAACGTTCACAAAATATCAACATGACTTGGGTGGGTGGAGAGTGTTACGTGGGCCATACGTGATGGAAAAAGTGGGTGGATGGTGGCCTTCAGAGTTGTGACGTGAGCTGAATGGGAGCCCCACTTATGTTGGTAGCGAAATGCATGGGGAGGATAGGCGAAAGTGGAGCAAGGCAGCAAAAAGATGAGTTGGATGAGTTGGCTTGTTGACGATTTCGTCACCTTTTGTTAGCGTGGATGGGTATGCCCCTCCAATACGCTTCCGTGTGCCGTGACGCAACCGAGAAGAAAGTGCCGTTCACAAGCGGCAAGATTTGAACGGACCATTTTTTCTCCTTTTCAAAAATTGACAATTTTAACTGGTTTTAATTATTGCACTAATTATAATTTAATGAAAATTAATACAGTAGCTAACTGCACAAATTTAAACGTGTATTTGGGAGCAGGGTTAATGAGAATTTTAAATAGTTAATTAGTTTTCGAAAAGGTTTAATTTTTGCTGAGTAGTGGAGATTGGTTGTGAATGGTCCGTCGGTCAGCCAGTCTGATGCGGCCGTGTGCTACGCTGAAATACCTATCCATGTAATTATTCAAGCTATTCGCTTTTAGATTACGTGTTCGCCTGCGGTTGCACAAAGCTGATCCATGTTTACTTTTTTAGCTAGTGTATTAGATAGCAACAGGCGCTGCTTGTGAACCGGCGGAGCTATACGGAAGATGAATGGGTTATAGGAAGCACAAAAACAAGCCAAGAATTGAAAAATAGTATGGGGACGGAGGCGAGCATAGAGTGAGATACAATTTGGGGGATTTCGAGAATTTTTGAAGTGAGAAGCCGGGAAAAAATCACATGTTTTTTTGCTGCAGCTGTCGTTCTTGTTGTTTTGACGGCTGGTAAACAAAGTGTGCTTTTTAAATGGTCAAGATAATTAATTAATTTAATTATTTAAAGTGGTTTCAATGGATAGTTAACGTGCGCGTTGAGATATTTGTCGGTTAATTAGCGGTGTGGTAATTAGTTAAGTATTTTTGAAGGATTTTGTAACTTGTGATTATGGTAAGTTTTTTTAACGTCATTATTAAAAACGTGAGATTGGTTGCTTGTAGAAAAACAGCTGATGTTCGAAAAGCGTGTTCGGAATATTTTTTGATCAGTTTGATTAGCTGTTTGTTGGCGCGTGGGCGATTTAATTATCAGTTAGTGCGTGTAGAAGACAGTTAAGTGAAGTTACTAAATTTTAATGGTGGTATTTTTTGTTTTAATTGTTTGACTTGTAGGCGGTGACACTGAAGACGGACGTGGGCGACATCAAACTGGAGCTCCACTGCGAGCTGTGTCCCAAAACTTGCGAAAACTTCCTGGCACTCTGCGCGAGTGGATATTATGACAACTCCATATTCCACCGGAACATGAAGGGATTCATGGTGCAAACAGGTAGATTTTAAAATCATTTATTAATAATTAGCTTGATAAGTTGTTTAACTATCATAATTATGCAGGATTTCTCATGAGCTTGGCATTGTTGTCGTTTTAATTACAGGTGATCCGACCGGAACTGGCAAGGGCGGCACTAGCATTTGGGGCAAAAAGTTTCCTGACGAGTTCAAGGACGAGCTGAAGGTAATGCAGATTAATCATTTAATTATTGTTCCAGTTAATTAATGGAATGATGCTTAACTGCCTTTGTAATTAAACAGATAATTAATTATTAATTTTTGTTGGTTGGTACAGCACACCGCCAGGGGAATCGTCAGCATGGCCAATTCTGGAGTGAACACGAATGGCAGCCAGTTTTTCATCACGTACGGACCCCAGCCCCACTTGGATCTCAAGTACACCATTTTTGGAAGGTGATTTAAAAAATACTTCATTAAATTAATTACCTATTCTAATCTAATCTAGTTCATTATCTTATTTGAGAGTTAGTTTTTTTTATAATTTGTGATTATCTTGCTCTTTTAGGGTCATCGATGGCTTCGAGGCACTGGACGAGCTCGAGAAGCTCCCGGTGGACAAGAAATCCCGACCCCTCACCGACACCCGAATCAACTCTGTCGTCATTCACGCCAATCCAATCGCCAACGCCGCGGGATGATAATTATTTAAAAAAATTATACTACATAATATTATAGTGAAACTGCTCAAGTTGAAGTGTACACATAGGTATTTAATTATTGTAAATACGCATAATTAACTTGTATTGTAATTAAATATTTTGTTATCAATTTTTTAATCAATCACCTGACTCGATGTACTTTTTTACGCGCTATGCATTTGACTTTATCATTCTCAACTTGTTACTTCTATTAGTTTCCCTTTCCTTAACATTTAAATAATTGTTCTACAAAACACTCGGGTAAGCGTTTATCAACACAAGATGCCTTATATGGGGCAATGCGAGAACGAGAAGGTAGCAAGATTTTTTTTAATGAACACTACAAACTTTTATTTAGGAATTTGATTATTGTAGTTAGTAGATGTAATAATTAGTAAACTTGATTACATTTTATTACATGATTATTTTTCCCAGCAATTAAGTTAAGATGAATTCAGGATTTTCTGTTTTGTTAGGAAGGAGGTTTTTTTCGGGAAAACGACGACTGGATGACGGAACTGTGTTATAATAATGGCAGAAAAGCTGGTTAAGTGGGATTCTGATGTGGTGGTGTAATGAAAATGTATAAAATTATAAATATTTAATTAGGCAGTTTTGTTCAATTCAAGCACGGTTCCAATGAGTTGAAGGACATTTTTGGAAAGGTTAATTGGACTTACAATTTAAGTTGGTTTCATAATCAAATTATTACTTTCCTTCGGTAATTAAAGTTTAATTTTGTAATTTTTGTATTTTGCTTTTTTCAAGCTCGACGTGGTTTTTAATCATTGGCCGTGCTCGAGAGAAGCTTCCGGTGGACTAGAAATCTCCGTTATCATCGGAACATGTTCTCTTCCTCCACTTGTTGCCACTTCTGGAGGTAAAAAAATAATTGCGCTCTCGTCAGCTCTAATCATTACTTATTTAAAGATTAGTGCTAATTAACTAAAAAAATATTTCTAAACGTTCTCTTTTAGTTTCCAGAGCAATCTATTTGGGAAGCCTGCGGTGCGGTACGGTTCTGGTATGCCCACATCGCTCATCAATACTCATGTTAGAAACTGTGAGTAGAATAAAGAGTGTATTTAATTGGTTTTTAAATCTCGTTACTTGTTCAGATTTTGTTAGTTAATTGTACTGGTTTCAGTTTGTATTAATTTTACTTGCTGTAATAATTATTAATTAAGAATAGTTTGGTGGTAGTTTGTGGAATTCCCTGATTTCATTGGTTGTAATTTATAATTAGCTAATTATCTCTGGTAGTAATTAAATTAGATTGAAACTAAAGCCTTGTCGTTAAAGAACAAGTACTCTGTGTTCCATTATAGTTGAGTAATTTGATAGTTTAGAGATTGTGGGGCACGGTGAGACAATTATCTGTCCGCAGATTACTGAAGGTATTGTGTAAAGCAAAAGATTTTGAGGACTGATTATTAGTTTACTAGTAATTGGTAGAATAGATAGTAACTCCGCAAACACGTTTATCAATTCTGAACCTTTAATTAACGATAATTATGCTTATAATTCTATTTTAAGAGAATTCAGGATTTTATTTCTATTTTGGTAATTTTTGTGATTCCCAGCCAGAGACTTTTTTGTTGTTTGAAAATTATGATAAGGTCATTATTTTGGTCAGATGTAATTATTAATTAAAATTTTGATTATTTTTGCAGAACAGAAACCACCGGAGGAATCTTCTCTGGAAGGCCACTTCTGGAGTGAACACGAACAGCAGCCAAGGTCCCTCTTTGGTTTCAAGGTCATTTTTTGAAAGGTTAAAAAGATGATTAAACTCAAAATTTTGTATTATTTTCCTCCTCTAGTCATTATGTTATATCTGTAATTAAAGTTTAATTTCCGTATATTTTATTTTGTTTTGTTCAGGCTCATTGATGGGGAGAGAGCCCGGAGCCGACATCTGCTGGATTCTCAGGAACATTTTTTAACTCAACGGAAGATTTGTAGAAAAATGTAATTACTTAAGTAGCAAGTTAAGTGTAATTGCAATGCATCATCAAGTAGTTCAATTAGTTCGACCTTAATTGTAATTAAGAAATTTTATGCTTTCGAAATGTTGGGCGATTGGGCCACACGGAGAAAGTTGTTGCTGGAGAGTTAAAATATATTTTAGTAACGTTATTTTATTATTTTAGGTAGTTATAATTACTGACTGTGCTACAATTTATCAATTATTGTGCAGATTTAATTAATAATAATTTATTTAACTTTGTGGTTGCCAGTTTTGCTGTTTTGAAATAATGTGGCCTTTTGTTTAAAGCTGTGACTTGATAATAATTTTTAATTAAGGTAATGATTAGCTTAGTGAGCAGTTGTATTGGAAGCTAGTGGAATGCGGAGGTGGAGGAGGAGGAAGGAAACGCTTAATCCAGTTATGCCCTCTATTTTGTGTGTTTCATACATAATTTATAATTTGCTAATTTTCTCAGGCAGCAATTAAATTAGAATAAACTGAAGGCGTTACGTTAATGAACAATTGCTGTGGGTTCCCCAGTTAGGTATACCGAGTAGTTCAGATTTAATTATAGGTGAGTAATTTTATGTTTTAGAGATTTTGGGAAAGCCTCAGAAAGCTTTCTGAAATAAATCAGGATAATTTTAACAAGGCTATATTTTAGGTAGTTATAATTAGTTAGGTAGTAACTTGAGAATCTTTTTCGATTATGTAGATTTATTTAATTAGTGAGCTAAAGTCTTTCTTTCTTAATCTGTTAAACAAGTAGCATAACTTTAATGTAACAAGCTGTAATTAGTATTACAATTGTATGTTTATTATCTCTGATTGTGTACAACTGTACAGCGACTAGAACGTTTAGATATGTAAAAATCTTGTAGCTAATTATATTGCTTATTTAAATGTGGGGTTAATTAAATATATTTAATTGTACTTGCTATGATTAAGAATAGTTTTGTAGTGGTCTGGATAATTTCATCTGTCGTAATTTATAATTTGCTAATTATCTTAGACCATAGTTAAATTAGAGTGAAACTGAAGGCATTTCTCTGACTGACAATTACTCCGGGTGTCTCAATTAGGTAGAGCTAGAGCGAATAGATAGGATTTAATTATAGTGGAACAATTTTATAATTTATAAATTTCGGGGCAATGTGAGAAAGTTACATTTTCGAAGATAAATGAATGGAAGCAGCAAGCACAACATGTTATTACTTATTATATGATTTGTAATGTTATTTTGTTAACTAACATTTTGATTATTTGATCAGAACAAAAACAACCGGAGGAATCCCCGCTGCACCGAACACGAACGGCAACCGGTTTTTCATCACAAACGAGCCCAGTCCCACTTTTGTTTCAAGCTCATTTTTGGACAGGTTAATTGAAGTTACAGTTTAAGTTGGTGTCCTAATCATTTTATTATTTACTTTCAGTAATTAAAGTTTAAATTTTCTTTTGTATTTTTATAGCTTGCTTTCTTCAGGCTCGTCGTGGTTTTTAATTGCCGGGCCGTGCTCGAGAGAAGATTCAGGTGGACAACAAATCTCCGTCATCATCGGAACATCTCTCTTTCTCCACACGTCTTCCCACTTCTGGAGGTAATTGGCATCTATTTGGAAATAACTTTATCATTCCCTATTTTGTAATATTAATCATTTTCAGTAGCTTGAATCTATTTTAAAAATCTTGAGCAAGTTAAGTTCAATTTGAATGCTACATTAGATAGCTCAAATAGTCCAGTATTAATAATTGTTGAACAATTTTATGCTTTCCCAAATGTGTTGGGGCACAATGAGAAGTTTACAAAAGTTATCAGCAGCTTTTTAATAGTTTAAGTCGTTATTTATAAATGTAGTAACTATGCTTCCCTTAAAACAAATTCGGCAATTAATTGTAATTTGATTTCTTTGTTACTTACTATTCAAGTGTAAAACTGTAGTTTGTAAAAATGTGAGTAGCAATAATTGGTGTACATAATTTGTTTTTAAATTACGTTACTTGCTACGATTTTGTTAGTTAATTGAACTGGTTTCAGTTTGTATTAATTTAACTTGCTGTGATAATTAATAATAGTTTAGTAGTAGTTTGTGCAATTCCCTTTATTTCATTGCATTGGTTGTAATTTATAATTTGCGAATTATCCCTGGCAATAATTAAATTAGCGCGAATTTTAAGATTTTACGTTGAAGAGAAATTACTCTGGATTCCCTTAGGTACTCGTGTAGTCCAGATTTAATTATAGTTGAGTAATTGTATACTTTAGAAATTTTCTGGCACTGAACGACAATTCTGTCGTGAGATCACTGAATGAATTGCAAAGAAAATTTTTAGGAATGATTATTAGTTTGGTTAGTTGAATAGTTAGTTATTCCCTGAAACAAGTGTAGCAAAATTGCACCTTTAATTAACGATAATTATAGTTATAATTATATTTTAGTTGAATTCAGGATTTTTTTTTTCATTTCTGGGAATTTTAATGATACCGAGCCAGAGCCTTTTTGTTATTTGAAAATTATGATCAGGTTATTATTTTGGTTAGTTGTAAGCATTAATTAAAATCTTGATTATTTGTGCAGGACAAAAACCACCGGGGGAATCTCTGGAAGGCCAATTCTGGAGTAAACACGAACAGCAGCCAGGTCCCAGTTTGATTTCAAGGTCATTTTTTGGAAAGGATAAAAGTTGATTGAACTCAAAATTTAAGATGGTTTCCTGATCACGTTATTAGTTTCTGTTAATGACTAGTAATTAAAGTTTAATTTTGGTATTTTTCTATATTGTTTTGTTCAGATTCATTGATGGTTTTGTGGCTCGAGAATAGGTTCCGTTTGACGCTAAAAAATAATTGGTCTATATTTTATAATCATCTTAACCATTCCCAATATTGTGCTTATTAATTGTTTTAATTCGCTAAGCGATAGATTTGTAGGAAAATGTAAAATGCAATTATTTAAATATCAATTAAGTGTAAATGTAATGCTACATTACGTAGTTCAATTTGTCCAACCTTAATTATTGTTGAGAAATTTTATGCTTTCGATATTTGGGGGCACATTGAGAAAGTTATTGATACAAAGTTAGCAGCGTAATTTTATTATTTTAAGTAGATATAATTGCTGACTGTCCTACAATTTATCAATTTACGATATAATTTTGGATAGTTGTTGTCATCGAAAGAACAGCTAATATAGATTTAGAAACTTTGTTAACTCACTCAGTTAGGTTTATATACTAATAATCTTATCTTAATCTTTTATTGCTGTGAATTAATAATAATAATAATTAGTTTAGTGAGCTGTGTATTGGAAGCAAGTGGAAATATTTAACATCGTTTCCTTGTAACTTATTTTATTGAATTTTCCGTGTAGCATTTTTTACAAACACCTTCAATACAGTTAATTAGACCAGTTCATACTTTAATTAACGTTCAAAACTTGACAAAGGTCCTTACTCGGTTGGCTGAAGCTAGTTCTCCTCCGTCCATTTTGCCTTTGCATCCGTCACATGAAACGTGTACGCCATTCTGCGCTTATCGCTCCTGTTCGGCTCGCTCTGGTGGATAACCATTCCGTCGATAAGCACCAGATCCCCCGGCTTCGCTTCTGCCGCGACCAAACTATCCTTCGGTGGCTTTGGACACTCCTCTTCTCCCCTATGCTCAAAGAAGGGACCCTTCCCCTCCACTGCCTCATTCCTCACAAATCTCTGGTAAACCTTTCCGGATTTGTGGGAGCCGGGTATGAAGTGAAGACATCCGTTTTCGAGGGAGGCCTCGTCCATCGCGATCCAGAATGCGAGGAGCCGCCCGACCATAGGCTCCGAGTGGAGATACGGCGGCGGTCTCACCTCCCCGCCGACCTATGGGTGCTTGAAGATCACCATGCTCTGCATCACCACAGGCTCCTCGATATCCGTCAGGGCCTGAGCGACATCCTTCACTTTCGAGCTGAGCGTCAGTCTGGCGAAGGAGGGAATGAACTTGTGGAGGGCGTGACCCACTTTATTGAGCGCCTGCAGTAGGGAGGAGACCAGGAGACGACCCTCGGGGGAGACGGTGCCGTCTTCGAAGAAGCCACGGATCTTGTCCCCGCTCTCCGCGAAATAACTGTCTCTTGATTGATTCTACAAAAAAATGTGTAATTAAGTAGCAAAATTAATTAGTTCAGTAATTAATGGTAATTGTGATCCCTCAACTTACCCCAAAGATTGAAATGGGTGAGTTTTGGCAATAATTCTCGAGCACCTCATCCGTCGCCTTCTTGAGCTCGGCCACCTCGTCGGGACTCAGGAATCCTCGCACCACCGCAAATCCATCCTCCCGAAACTTCCAACAAACAATGTAATATTAGTTAATTATCAATTTGCAATTATTTTTACCCTGAAAAATGTTTATGCTTTTTATTAATCAGTGATATGTAGTACCTGTTCAGTTAGCTTAGTACTGACTGAAGCCATCAGAATAATTTGTAAACTGATTAATTGCGTGGCTAAATAGTGACTTTTAATTTTAATTGAGCGAATGGGTGTGTTTTTGTAAAGAAGAGCGTCTCCATTCATCTGACTGAAGTGAAGTCAATTTGAATGAATCACAGCATAGCAGCTGGCTTCTATCGCTGTTCTCATTTAAGTCATTGACATGGACGATAAGATAAGAAAAATTAGGTCAGTTATCAGTTAGCATTACATCCTCGGTAAGTGGTGTCCATTCATTCTGTTCATGAAAATCATTTTGTTGTTAAATGTGAGGCCTGTTCTGTTTCTTGTGATAAACAGTCCAGTCGATGGTAACCAGAAGAAGAACAAGATTTCTTGGTGCTTTGTTGATAGAGCTGACCATTGGTCATACAGTTGATAGGCGATGGAAATTATCAATAAATGTGACTACGCAATGCTCCGCCAAATAAAGAAATACATATGAAATACATAATACACTTCATTCAATCAAACTTTATTCAAATGGAAAGCAATGAATTTCATGAATTCCAAATTTGTTCATTGAAAAGTTTTCAATGAAAACGCCAGCCATAACGGAACAGTTCATTACAACAAAATCCTTGGAGAAATATACTT
>CM023199.3:11518453-11520953 GCA_004115045.4 Sinella curviseta | reverse complement strand
CCCCACGAGAGAGGAATTCACGGAAAACGCCAACTGATGACCATCTAAGCGTTCTACACATTCCCATTAACGCAAGTGTCATTTCCATTTCAGTCTTCCATTTCTCTTTCCCCTTCTCGAAGAAACGAAACCAGTCATCTAACTGTGTCAATTACGTTGTAATACATTCATGCCTTTCATTTCCCCACCTCGTATGCATAATCACATATACATGACAAAATTCTTGCAAGTCTCACATATCCCCCAATGCAACTTGTATAGCAGTGATTTTGTGGTTTTTTAGCACACGTTTACTGGTGAAGGCATGGCTATTTAAGGACGAAATCGTGATGCACATTGGTGCATTTAAATAACACTAATCGCGTCCGCGTAAGGGAAGGCACATAGACAAAATATCATCATTTTCTATCCACGGCATTTAGTGTTCAGAAAATGAACCGTGGTTCACTGCCGCGGGTGAACAATCCCACATACACTTAAATACACTTTACTTTGCCAGTAGTGTCAGTAGTTTATTTGCGCGTTCGGGGAAATTATACCGCCCCTCAATACCAATAACCAACAATAAATGTAACATTCACGCAATTTGATCACTTGTGAACAAAAACGGAAGTGGTTTGGATCACATGTACATACCTATATTATATTTCGTTGGCATTTTAAATTAAATGGCTATACAATTGCATACTTATTTCCATACTCACCAATATTTGAATCAAAAAATGCACATTTGTATCAGAAAATGCATATTTGAACCAGAAATGCGTCGTTAAACCAGAAATGCATATTTGAATAAGTAATTCACAGTTGAATCAGACATGCATAATCGAGCCACAAATGCATATTTGCCTAGTTATATTTCACATGAATTTAGCTGAATATATCGGTATTTTTTGGAATTTTCTGTTCCACACATTATTTCAGAAGAATAAAGTTATATACAAAATTCAAAACTGTCAATCACCAGAAACGCATACCCAAACTAGATAAATGCATATTTGAAGCGGTGAAATACATATTTGTAGCAGAAATTGGATACATGAACCGGAATTATGTATTTGCAGCGGAAATGCGTATTTAAATCGGAAAGGAATACTTGAAGTAGTAAATGCACCATTGATACAGAAATGCAGTTTTGAACCAGAAATACATACCTAAACCACAGAAATGCATTTTTGAATCAGAAATGCGTATGTAAACTTAAGAAATGTATTTTTAACCAGAAATGCATACCTAAACTAGCGAAATGCATATTTGAAACAGAAATGCGTACACAAATTAGAACAAATTAGAGAAAAGCAATTTTCAACCTGAAACGCATACCTAAACTACAAAAATGCATTTTTGAACCAGAAATGCGTATGTAAACTACACAAATGTATTTTTGAAGTAGAAATGCATACCTAAACTACCTAAACCAAAGAAATGCCTATTTGTACCGGATATGCGCACGCAAACTAGAGAAATGCATATTTGAACCAGAAATGCGCACACAAATTACAGAAAAGCATTTTAAAACCAGTAATGCATACCTTAACTAGAAAAATGCATTTTGAACTAGAAATGCGTATGTAAACTTGAGAAATGTATTTTTAACCATAAATGAATACCTAAACTAGAAGAATACTTTTTTGAACCAGAAATGCATACCTAAATTAGAGAAATGCCTATTTGCACGCGATATGTGCACGCAAACTAGAGAAATGCCTATTTGTACAGGATATGCGCACGGAAACTGGATAAATGCATATTTGAAACAGAAATGCGGACACAAATTAGAGAAAAGCATTTTAAAACCAGAAAGGCATACCTAACCTAGAAAAATGCATTTTTGAACTACAAATGCGTATGTAAACTTGAGAAATGTATTTTTAACCAGAAATGCATACCTAAACTAGAAAAATGCTTTTTTGATCCAGAAATGCATACCAAAGCTAGAGACATGTATTTTTTATCAAGAAATGCATACCTAAACTAGAAAAATAACATTTTTGAACCAGAAATGCGCATGTAAACGAGCTAAATGCATATTTGAACCAGAAATGTGCGCACAAATTAGAGAAAAGCATTTTAAAACCAGTAATGCATACCTAAACTAGAAAAATGCATTTTAAACTACAAATGCGTATGTAAACTTGAGAAATGTATTTTTAACCAGAAATGCATACCTAAACTAGAGAAATGCCTATTTGCACGGGATATGTGCACGCAAACTAGAGAAATGCCTATTTGTACGGGATATGCGCACGCAAACTAGAGAAATGCATATTTGAAACAGAAATGTGGCCACAAATTAGAGAAAAGCATTTTAAAGCCAGAAAGGTTTTTCTAAACAAGAAAAATGCATTTTTGAACCAGAAATGCACAAGTAAACGAGCGAAATGCATATTTAAACCTGAAATGCGCACACAAATTAGAACAAATTAGAGAAAATCATTTTAAAACCAGAAAGGGATAACTAAACTAGAAAAATGCATTTTTGAATCTGAAATTCGGATGT
>CM023199.3:11508453-11510953 GCA_004115045.4 Sinella curviseta | reverse complement strand
GTAATTTGCGCGCCTGCTGCCTTCCTTGGATGTGGTAGCCGTTTCTCAGGCTCCCTCTCCGGAATCGAACCCTAATTCCCCGTTACCCGTTACAACCATGGTAGGCGCATAACCTACCATCGACAGTTGATAAGGCAGACACTTGAAAGATACGTCGCCGGTACGAGACCATGCGATCAGCAAAGTTATTCAGAGTCACCAAAGAAACGAGCCGAAACTCGATTGGCTTTGATCTAATAAAAGCGCCCCTTCCACGAGGGTCGGGGCTCTGTGCATGTATTAGCTCTAGAATTACCACAGTTATCCAAGTAGTAAGTGCGATCTAAGGAACCATAACTGATGTAATGAGCCATTCGCGGTTTCACTTTATTTTCGCTTGAACTTAGACATGCATGGCTTAATCTTTGAGACAAGCATATGACTACTGGCAGGATCAACCAGGTAGCTAAGCACAATGACTTAACTCTCAACACAAGATCCATTATAGACTCTTGTGCATTTACTCTTTGGTTATGACAAAGGACCCAGGCGCGAGAGAGCCTCGCTGCACCCACAAGTTCGTCTGTGTCCAAAATGCAACGAAAACTCAACCCATGCAAGGGAAAACTCCGCCAACCCCAAACTTGCTTACGCTCTCACCAACTCAGCCTTGTAGAAACGTTCACAAATCAATTCAATTTAAAAGCTCGGTTACTTACAAAGGAACAGCCTAAACTCAGTATCTCCTTTACACCGAAGCGTAGTGAGATGTAGCTGTGCTGCCCTATCCTTCTGCCTCATCGTAGTTCATGCATCGAGACTATCGGCCACAACAATGCAACCAATCGTGTCTTCCAACGAAACCACAGTTTGGCATTTATGTGCAACATGGTATACATAAGCTGTTTACCATTTCTCTTCTCCAGTTCTACCCCGAGCAAATCAAATCTTACACAACAGACTGATTTGCTCCACTATTCAGACAAATGTCCATACTACTTTTGCCCCACGAGAGAGGAATTCACGGAAAACGCCAACTGATGACCATCTAAGCGTTCTACACATTCCCATTAACGCAAGTGTCATTTCCATTTCAGTCTTCCATTTCTCTTTCCCCTTCTCGAAGAAACGAAACCAGTCATCTAACTGTGTCAATTACGTTGTAATACATTCATGCCTTTCATTTCCCCACCTCGTATGCATAATCACATATACATGACAAAATTCTTGCAAGTCTCACATATCCCCCAATGCAACTTGTATAGCAGTGATTTTGTGGTTTTTTAGCACACGTTTACTGGTGAAGGCATGGCTATTTAAGGACGAAATCGTGATGCACATTGGTGCATTTAAATAACACTAATCGCGTCCGCGTAAGGGAAGGCACATAGACAAAATATCATCATTTTCTATCCACGGCATTTAGTGTTCAGAAAATGAACCGTGGTTCACTGCCGCGGGTGAACAATCCCACATACACTTAAATACACTTTACTTTGCCAGTAGTGTCAGTAGTTTATTTGCGCGTTCGGGGAAATTATACCGCCCCTCAATACCAATAACCAACAATAAATGTAACATTCACGCAATTTGATCACTTGTGAACAAAAACGGAAGTGGTTTGGATCACATGTACATACCTATATTATATTTCGTTGGCATTTTAAATTAAATGGCTATACAATTGCATACTTATTTCCATACTCACCAATATTTGAATCAAAAAATGCACATTTGTATCAGAAAATGCATATTTGAACCAGAAATGCGTCGTTAAACCAGAAATGCATATTTGAATAAGTAATTCACAGTTGAATCAGACATGCATAATCGAGCCACAAATGCATATTTGCCTAGTTATATTTCACATGAATTTAGCTGAATATATCGGTATTTTTTGGAATTTTCTGTTCCACACATTATTTCAGAAGAATAAAGTTATATACAAAATTCAAAACTGTCAATCACCAGAAACGCATACCCAAACTAGATAAATGCATATTTGAAGCGGTGAAATACATATTTGTAGCAGAAATTGGATACATGAACCGGAATTATGTATTTGCAGCGGAAATGCGTATTTAAATCGGAAAGGAATACTTGAAGTAGTAAATGCACCATTGATACAGAAATGCAGTTTTGAACCAGAAATACATACCTAAACCACAGAAATGCATTTTTGAATCAGAAATGCGTATGTAAACTTAAGAAATGTATTTTTAACCAGAAATGCATACCTAAACTAGCGAAATGCATATTTGAAACAGAAATGCGTACACAAATTAGAACAAATTAGAGAAAAGCAATTTTCAACCTGAAACGCATACCTAAACTACAAAAATGCATTTTTGAACCAGAAATGCGTATGTAAACTACACAAATGTATTTTTGAAGTAGAAATGCATACCTAAACTACCTAAACCAAAGAAATGCCTATTTGTACCGGATATGCGCACGCAAACTAGAGAAATGCATATTTGAACCAGAAATGCGCACACAAATTACAGAAAAGCATTTTAAA
>CM023199.3:11423453-11503453 GCA_004115045.4 Sinella curviseta | reverse complement strand
CCCACAGCGCCAGTCCTGCTTACCAAGAGTGGCCCACTTGGCACTCACCATCCATTGTCAGAGCTTCGATCAAGCAAGCCTGACTTCTCACCCATTTAAAGTTTGAGAATAGGTTGAGGTCGTTTCGGCCCCAAGGCCTCTAATCATTCGCTTTACCGGATGAGACTGGTTACAAAAAGCGCCAGCTATCCTGAGGGAAACTTCGGAGGGAACCAGCTACTAGATGGTTCGATTAGTCTTTCGCCCCTATACCCAGTTCCGACGATCGATTTGCACGTCAGAATCGCTACGAACCTCCATCAGGGTTTCCCCTGACTTCGTTCTGACCAGGCATAGTTCACCATCTTTCGGGTCCCAACGTGTACGCTCTAGGTACGCCCCACCTTCAGAGGTATAGACGTCCCGGAGGTGCGCCCACCCTGCGCAGCAAACCTTGCGGAATGCCACACAGAGCCAGGATCTCTCCTCAAATTCGCAATCGAATCTTCACTTTCATTTCGCCTTTGGGTTTTCATTCCCAATGACTCGCGCACATGTTAGACTCCTTGGTCCGTGTTTCAAGACGGGACAGGCAGACCACGCATGCTTTAGATTGCAATCACAGAACAGTGCCAAAGGAATCTCGCTGGCAGCAGTACAGACAACATGCTACGGTTACCCGTCCACATATCATAAGCACCCAACTCGCGAAACCCATCGACCGCGATAAACGCCTGCTCGTACTTTCAACGACCACAACAGCAGTTGGAAACCAGGACTCAAACCACAAGGGTTTGCAGAAACCCAGCACCTAAACTGCCAATTTAGTCGCATGCAACCCGATGACAGGAACAAATGCGGCGCATTGTCAGCAGACCAAACAGCACACGCCAGCAATCCCCGAAAGAACCACAAGACGTGCACCACAAGCCACCAACACTAAGCCTGAATGTTCCCAGCCAATACTTGCAAGTTCTGCCCGCTTACCCCCGAGAGGTTTCACGTACTTTTTAACTCTCTCTTCAAAGTTCTTTTCAACTTTCCCTCACGGTACTTGTTCGCTATCGGTCTCGTGGTCATATTTAGCCTTAGATGGAGTTTACCACCTGATTTGGGCTGCACTCCCAAGCAACCCGACTCTACGGACGAGACGCACTGCACAATAAAGTCATCATACGGGCCTAGCACCCTCCATGGGCTATGGCCCCGTTCCAGAGGGACTTAGATGACCATCCTGCACAGGCAAAGCCTCGTCCCAAACGCCACATGTCTTCCCACCCGAGGGACAGGAGATTCGGCGCTGGGCTTTTCCCTTTTCGCTCGCCGTTACTCAGGGAATCCTAGTTAGTTTCTTTTCCTCCGCTTATTAATATGCTTAAATTTAGCGGGTAATCTCGCCTGCTCTGAGGTCGCTAGTAAATAATTAAGGAGAACAAGTCTCACAATGATTTTTGAACAAAGTTCAAAACAGTACAGCAAAACATCAGTGCGATTGTTCGATAGGTAACCAGTTGAAAAGTATACTTCCATCCTTATTTTTTCTTTTTTTAAAAGGTTCAACAGTGTACGCTATCAATCACATTACCATAAGCAATTGCTATACCACGGTTTCTAATCAGGCTATTCAACCCGACGTAGCCAGCATTGCAGAACAATGCTTTTTGGTTTTATGTTTTATCCGACCCTCAGCCAGACGTGGCCTAAAATTTACTTTAGGCCGCAATGTGCGTTCGAAACGTCGGTGTTCATGTGTCCTGCAGTTCACACGTCTGCACGCAGTTAGCTGCGTTCTTCATCGACCCACGAGCCGAGTGATCCACCACTCGAGGTTTATTTTTTACGTTTTTTATTCTTCCAATACGATAAACTGAACAAACTGTTTATTTTTTGATTTCCTCTGCGTGCTCAATTTACAGTCAAGTAAAGAACGACGCAAAGAAATAGACCTATTCAGCAGATTATACCACTGAATAGGGTTGCCCACCCAGGCGACACTGGCCTGAGAAGGACTTGAGGTAGCATAGGCACTCATTGTTTCTTGTATACCCATACTCCTAGCGACAGGACGCAGCACAAATTCAAAACCACAATTCCTGTGCTTTTTATGAATATGATATCCCATATCATTATTCATAGTTTACTTTCATACGGTAATGATCCTTCCGCAGGTTCACCTACGGAAACCTTGTTACGACTTTTACTTCCTCTAAGTAATCAAGTTCGGTCATCTTCCCGGTACTCCGCCACGACCCGAAAGCCATAACGAAGACCAGTCCAAAGGCCTCACTAAATCACTCGATCGGTAGTAGCGACGGGCGGTGTGTACAAAGGGCAGGGACGTAATCGACGCAAGCTGATGACTCACGCCTACTAGGAATTCCTCGTTCATGGGGAATAATTGCAATCCCCAATCCCCATCACGAAGGAGGTTCAGAGGGTTTCCCGATCCTTTCGGACAGGGAACACATGCTGATTCCTTCAGTGTAGCGCGCGTGCAGCCCAGAACATCTAAGGGCATCACAGACCTGTTATTGCTCAATCTCGTGCGGCTGAACGCCGCCCGTCCCTCTAAGAAGCTGCGTTGGACCCACAAGGGATCCAACGTCTAGTTAGTAGGCCAGAGTCTCGTTCGTTATCGGAATTAACCAGACAAATCGCTCCACCAACTAAGAACGGCCATGCACCACCACCCACCGAATCAAGAAAGAGCTCTCAATCTGTCAATCCTTCCGGTGTCCGGGCCTGGTGAGTTTTCCCGTGTTGAGTCAAATTAAGCCGCAGGCTCCACTCCTGGTGGTGCCCTTCCGTCAATTCCTTTAAGTTTCAGTCTTGCGACCATAGTCCCCAATGAGTCCAAAGACTTTGGTTTCCCGGAGACTGCCCGGCTAGTCATTCAGTTAACGGAGCCGGATCGCCAGTCGACATCGTTTATGGTTAGAACTAGGGCGGTATCTGATCGCCTTCGAACCTCTAACTTTCGTTCTTGATTAATGAAAACATTCTTGGCAAATGCTTTCGCAGTAGTTCGTCTTGCGACGATCCAAGAATTTCACCTCTAACGTCGCAGTACGAATGCCCCCGTCTGTCCCTATTAATCATTACCTCGACTCCGAAAGCCAACGAAATAGAACCGAGATCCTATTCCATTATTCCATGCACAATTGTTCAGGCTGTAGCGCCTGCTTTGAGCACTCCAATTTTTTCAAAGTAAACGTGCTGGCCACTCAAGGCACCCGATTAAGAGCACCATGAACGAACCAACAAAATCGTCCGGGCAGACAGTAAACGCCGCAAGGCGCACCACCCGCCCGAAACCGAGATCAACTACGAGCTTTTTAACATCAGTAGCATTAGTATACGCTATTGGAGCTGGAATTACCGCGGCTGCTGGCACCAGACTTGCCCTCCAATAGATCCTCGTTAAAGGATTTAAAGTGTACTCATTCCGATTGCTAAGCCTCGTATGAGTTTAGCATCGTTATTTTTCGTCACTACCTCCCCGTGCTGGGAGTGGGTAATTTGCGCGCCTGCTGCCTTCCTTGGATGTGGTAGCCGTTTCTCAGGCTCCCTCTCCGGAATCGAACCCTAATTCCCCGTTACCCGTTACAACCATGGTAGGCGCATAACCTACCATCGACAGTTGATAAGGCAGACACTTGAAAGATACGTCGCCGGTACGAGACCATGCGATCAGCAAAGTTATTCAGAGTCACCAAAGAAACGAGCCGAAACTCGATTGGCTTTGATCTAATAAAAGCGCCCCTTCCACGAGGGTCGGGGCTCTGTGCATGTATTAGCTCTAGAATTACCACAGTTATCCAAGTAGTAAGTGCGATCTAAGGAACCATAACTGATGTAATGAGCCATTCGCGGTTTCACTTTATTTTCGCTTGAACTTAGACATGCATGGCTTAATCTTTGAGACAAGCATATGACTACTGGCAGGATCAACCAGGTAGCTAAGCACAATGACTTAACTCTCAACACAAGATCCATTATAGACTCTTGTGCATTTACTCTTTGGTTATGACAAAGGACCCAGGCGCGAGAGAGCCTCGCTGCACCCACAAGTTCGTCTGTGTCCAAAATGCATCGAAAGCTCAACCCATGCAAGGGAAAACTCCGCCAACCCCAAACTCGCTTACGCTCTCACCAACTCAGCCTTGTAGAAACGTTCACAAATCAATTCAATTTAAAAGCTCGGTTACTTACAAAGGAACAGCCTAAACTCAGTATCTCCTTTACACCGAAGCGTAGTGAGATGTAGCTGTGCTGCCCTATCCTTCTGCCTCATCGTAGTTCATGCATCGAGACTATCGGCCACAACAATGCAACCAATCGTGTCTTCCAACGAAACCACAGTTTGGCATTTATGTGCAACATGGTATACATAAGCTGTTTACCATTTCTCTTCTCCAGTTCTACCCCCAGCAAATCAAATCTTACACAACAGACTGATTTGCTCCACTATTCAGACAAATGTCCATACTACTTTTGCCCCACGAGAGAGGAATTCACGGAAAACGCCAACTGATGACCATCTAAGCGTTCTACACATTCCCATTAACGCAAGTGTCATTTCCATTTCAGTCTTCCATTTCTCTTTCCCCTTCTCGAAGAAACGAAACCAGTCATCTAACTGTGTCAATTACGTTGTAATACATTCATGCCTTTCATTTCCCCACCTCGTATGCATAATCACATATACATGACAAAATTCTTGCAAGTCTCACATATCCCCCAATGCAACTTGTATAGCAGTGATTTTGTGGTTTTTTAGCACACGTTTACTGGTGAAGGCATGGCTATTTAAGGACGAAATCGTGATGCACATTGGTGCATTTAAATAACACTAATCGCGTCCGCGTAAGGGAAGGCACATAGACAAAATATCACCATTTTCTATCCACGGCATTTAGTGTTTAGAAAATGAACCGTGGTTCACTGCCGCGGTGAACAATCCCACATACACTTAAATACACTTTACTTTGCCAGTAGTGTCAGTAGTTTATTTGCGCGTCCGGGGAAATTATACCGCCCCTCAATACCAATAACCAACAATAAATGTAACATTCACGCAATTTGATCACTTGTGAACAAAAACGGAAGTGGTTTGGATCACATGTACATACCTATATTATATTTCGTTGGCATTTTAAATTAAATGGCCATACAATTGCATACTCATTTCCATACTCACCAATATTTGAATCAGAAAATGCACATTTGTATCAGAAAATGCATATTTGAACCAGAAATGCGTCGTTAAACCAGAAATGCATATTTGAATAAGTAATTCACAGTTGAATCAGACATGCATAATCGAGCCACAAATGCATATTTGCCTAGTTATATTTCACATGAATTTAGCTGAATATATCGGTATTTTTTGGAATTTTCTGTTCCACACATTATTTCAGAAGAATAAAGTTATATACAAAATTCAAAACTGTCAGTCACCAGAAATGCATACCTAAACTAGATAAATGCATATATGAAGCGGTGAAATACATATTTGTAGCAGAAATTGGATACATGAACCGGAATTATGTATTTGCAGCGGAAATGCGTATTTAAATCGGAAAGGAATACTTGAAGTAGTAAATGCACCATTGATACAAAAATGCAGTTTTGAACCAGAAATACATACCTAAACCACAGAAATGCATTTTTGAACCAGAAATGCATACCTAAACTAGCGAAATGCATATTTGAAACAGAAATGCGTACACAAATTAGAACAAACTAGAGAAAAGCAATTTTCAACCTGAAACGCATACCTAAACTACAAAAATGCATTTTTGAATCAGAAATGTGCGCACAAATTAGAGAAAAGCATTTTAAAACCAGAAATGCATACCTAAACTAGCGAAATGCATATTTGAAACAGAAATGCGTACACAAATTAGAGAAAAAAATTTTAAACCTGAAATGCATACCTAAACTACAAAAATGCATTTTTGAACCAGAAATGCGGATGCAAACTACACAAATGTATTTTTGAAGTAGAAATGCATACCTAAACTACCTAAACCAGAGAAATGCCTATTTGTACCAGAAATGCGCACACAAATTATAGAAAAGCATTTTTGAACCAGAAATGCATACCTAAACTATAAAAATGCATTTTTGAACTAGAAATGCGTATGTAAACTTGAGAAATGTATTTTTAACCAGAAATGCATACCTAAACTAGAGAAATGCCTATTTGTACGGGATATGTGTACGCAATGCATTTTTGACCCAGAAATGCATACCTAAACTAGAGAAATGCATTTTTGACCCAGAAATGCGTATGTAAACTGGCGAAATGCATATTTGAACCTGAAATGCGCACACAAATTAGAAGAAATTAGAGAAAAGCATTTTAAAACCTGAAATGCATACCTAAACTAGAAATATGCATTTTTTACCCAGAAATGCATACCTAAACTAGAAAAATGCATTTTTTACCCAGAAATGCGGATGTAAACTAGAAAAATGTATTTTTAATCAAGAAATGCATACCCAAACTAGAGAAATGTATATTTGAACCAGAAATGCATATGCAAACTAGAGAAGTGCATTTTTGAACGCGAAAGGCATACGTAAACTAGAGAAATGTATTTGTGATCCAGAAATGCATTACCTAAAGTATAGAAATGCATTTTTGAAGTAGATATGCATACCTAAACTAGAGAAATGTATATTTGTACCAGAAATGCATATGCAATCTAGAGAAATGCATTTGTGACCCCGAAATGCATATTTAAACTACCCAAACCAGAGAAATGCATTTTTGAACCAGAAATGCGGATGCAAACTAGGGAAATGTATTTTTATTCAAGACATGCATACCTTAACTAGGAGAAATGCTTTTTTGAAGTAGAAATGCATATCTAAACTACCTAAACCAGAGAAATGCCTATTTTTACGGGATATGCACACGCAAACTATAGAAATGCATATTTGAACCAGAGAAATGCACATTTGAACCAGTGAAATACATTTCATAGGGATATTCAAACCGGAAATCGTATTTGCACCGGTTACGCATATTTAAATCAGAAAATCCATACTTAAACCAGAAATGCATATTTGAGCCAGAAATGCATATTTGAACCAGAAATGCATATTCGAGCAAATATTTTACCATTAACATTTCATATGAATTTAGCTAAATAAGTAAGTATTTCACATGAAATGGTGTTCACTATTGAAATTTGCCTTGGCATTACTGATCCTCCAAATTGTTTTAAGCAAGAGTAGACATGGGGTTACACAAATAATTAAAACCGTACCCGGGATTGTATAAGCGACTCATTAGAAGCGCTTAGCATTAGCTCGAAATTTTGATATTCGTACCAAATTACATGAATCGTGAATGAAAATGGGAGATTTGTAATTGTTGAATGTGTTAAAGGTTTAACGTTTGTTGATATGAAATATGTATGATGGGATGGGATATTAGATAATTGCAATAATATTCCGATTGACCAATTGGCTCCAGGAGGTGGTGGAAAACACGCCGCAACCAAGGACCAACAGCGGCAAAAGATTGCTCAAATCTCATGAACCAGTAACATCCATTTGATTACATGTGGTCACGTAAACTTATAAAATGGCAAGCAATTATAATCAATAAACACTTCCGTTTCCATTTTTAAAAAATTTAGTTTTATTATAACTCGTTTCACTCTATAATTATTCCAATATTGTTCAATATGCCAATTATTACTATATCCAGTTCTGAATGAAACGTGCTCATGTTTGAGATTGAGTGGATTCCGTATATTCCTTAAGCGCTGGTTTTTGTTTTTAAAACGTGAAAAACAGTTCGTTGTAAAATGAACCGAACAAATGCAGGACGTTCTTTGCCGATCCATGTTGTGAAATTTTCGAACGCTTAGCACAATAGTAGGACAACTCTTGAAGATCATCACAGACAATGGACTCCAATTCCAGACTCGGATAACACGCAGTACCCGATGGGAGTATAAAAATGTCTGACTTCGGAAATCACAATCGAGCAAACAGAGTTTGTTTAACAAACATTGCGATCCGAAAGACTGTCGGAATTTGAGTTGGGAAAGCCAATGCGGGATGCAACACAGACATTGTAGCTGCAGCTCCAAAAATTGATATCCGGGCCAAATGTAAAATTGAAAGCACTGGTTATTCAATACCACCCAAATTTGAATTTGTCTGTACAGAGATGCAATGTAATGTGTTGAACTCACATCGGTTGATGGTTTAGTTGGACTCCCTTGGAGAAGCCATAACACTGTCGTTTCATCTTTGTTAGTTGTAGTCAAATATTCCTTCCTGTATTCCACGGGTGACGCAGACATGTACCAAAATTACGACATGCATGAAAGAGAGTCCTTTGATCCATAATTGCTACAGACGATTTATAAATGTATTTTTTATAAACGAGGGATTTCTTCTAGACAAATTGGGTTGTAAGCTAAATAATGCATCGCATCTTGTGTCGCAACTTCTGTAAATTATTATTTTCATGCCGGCACTGTAGGATGAATAGATAGTCAGCGGCCGGATACGGACGATGGCAGAACTGTTAGTTATGAAATTAATGAAATTAAAGACGTAGATTTATTATCTGGGTCATATTGAAATAGGTTGCAAGTGACAACGTAACATGACAGAAGACCATATATCAACTAATATAATGCAGCGCCGTTTGTTAAATATTTCTTCCGCTTTGTTGTCATCAAAGAAACCCCGAACAAGTCAATTGCGTTTTAATTGTGATGACTACATTGACGCGATACTTTTAGTTAAGGTTTTTAATAGCTGGTAAAAAAGATTGGCCTTGTTGGAGTTTGAAGGCAGCACTCTCGGACAACTTGTCACATTTCACTCCAAGAACACACTCATACCTAATATTGGTTCTACTTCTCCATTGGTGTTGTTGTTAGGCCAGGCGTCTAAATAGGACTGCAAAAGCATTCCATTTCCACCTATTAAAAATAAAATATCAAACCGTCAGGACATTTAATTGAATCCACTTGTGCCAGTGACCAACGTGCCATTGAAGTATAGCTTTTGTTAAAATCACTCCCGCTTGGTTCTCAACAAATATAAAATATCGTGTTCTGTATGCTCAGGGATTGTAAATTGGCCGCTCATCACTTGCAAAAATAGTTTCGAATACTTTGCAAGCCCGTTCCACTTTGACATTAATGCCAAAATAAATCGATACTATTTGACATCCCTGCCGTTCTATTCTTTGCGAAGGCACATATTCCACCCTGCATTTTTTACCTTTTAGCAATCTTTTATCAAATACGTTTGTTTGCCCTGTTGTGTTACTTGAGGACACCGCACTGCATAATCTATCGTGACCAGATTTAATACAGAATCCTTCAGGTTGTAAGTTTCTTTGTCGTCAAAGAAACTGGTAAAATAAGTTAAAACATAAAGTGGTATTAAATAGTGGTAAAGTAAATTACAAATGCTAGTTTACAATTTTTTGTCAGCTTCCATTCTAGAATTCACTGTCTTCATGTTGTCACGAGAAAATATTTTTTTGCATTTATTCATTCGTCCACAGCTGAGAATGCGGTATTCGCAACTACATAGTCTAAGAAGTTAAATCATTAAATGTTTTTAATTTGCAATATTGAGAACAAGTAATTTTGCTCGCCCTGGTGTTCCATACGAAATGTTAGAGGATATTTTGTCGTTGAAAATTTCCATTTACGCAAGATCGGAAGTCGTAGCGTATTCTGGATGGCATAACTTCCTGGGCGACTCAGATGTCCCTGATTTTTAAACAGGCTCTCATGTCGTCTCGGAGGGAAAAAGTGGCGTGGTTACTAGAGTTTCCTCTCCGAGCCGCTTCATCCGAGGTAAGGTAGCTTGGTATTCTTGAAAGTCCAAAGGCGCAAACACTGACACATTTTCAACGATCGAGAAATTGATAAATATCTCCTGTCTTCATCCATAAGTTCCACAGTTTCTATGTGATCCAATCATCCCAATTTATCGTCAAGTGAGCGGCAATAGTTTCAATTCAATTGAAGACATCGGACAGACAAATGCAAAAGTGTTGTAGTTGACGCACTTCCAACTACTCTAGTGAAATCTGATACTATAGACATAAAATACCGCGTGGCGACAACAATGTTAGGGATGAAATGTTAAAGATGGAGTTACTTATGGATAATTATTGGGGCTACGATTGGCCAATGTTTATGAATTATCTAGCGTATAGCAAGCCAAACGATTTGCTATTTGATATAGAATTAGTTTACACAGAAAACACGGTAAAGGACTGCATCAAGATTTCATAATTCAACGCTTTTATTATTACAATTATTTGGCTACCAGTGCAAAGGATTTTTTGAATCAGAAAGCGCGGTTATTCAAACAATACAATATCACGCTTCCCTTCGCATAAGCGAACTCATTTGACAAGGTTATCATCATATATGCGTCTAACAGTACACTTTCGATCTAGCAGCATCGTATTTGTGACGTTGTTAGATGCTCAATAATTATTCGACATGTTTGTCTAATAAAAGAACTAAAGCAAAAACCAAGTTGCCCATGTTTTAGATTTACATGTATTTATTAATTGTCAACAGGAAACGCCACGTTGTATTTGTTTGTGGTTAATAAACCATAATCAAGGCAGAAGTAATTATTGCTGACGTGTTTTAATTTTATACACTATAGTGTAGTTTGCGGCCTTGTAAAACCATGTATTAATAAGCTTCCAGCATATAGATAACCTTGCCTTGGCTTGCTTGAACAATATAACAGTACATATACGAATGGAGTATTTATGTTCAAATAAAAAGGACAGGAATGCCCCAGCAAGTCCGTAGAGCAAAGCAATAAAGAGTGTCGACATGTTGCCCCTCATGTTTGGCGGCTTTAGGCTAGTATCCTTCAGGATTGGGGTGAACCTTGTTGCTTCGTTAACAAACTGGATCCGCCAGTTCCAAATGCCTGAAGCCTTCATGGCTTGTGTACTCCGAATAAACTTTAGTTGTTGCGATACCACAAACAGAAATCCAATTGAAAGATTAGCGTAAGTCTCCCGCCCAATGTTGATTCGGCTGTGGGAATTAGCTCTAAATAGTTTCAACGCATATTCATTAGCTTTTAATCTCGGCAGTAAATACGCCGAACTGTTGCACGACTGGAGATGATTCCATGTCGCATTTCCTTGGGACTCAATAAGCACCGTATTTATTTCCTCTTCCTTTGAACGAAATTCCGGAAAGTTCAGATCCGCCCATTCTTGAGAATTACGACCAACCGCTTGTTCGAAAAGATGTACCGTATTTGGAAGCATGGATGTGTAATTCTCAACAGTCGCCATCATTGTAGAACCTGCTTTTGTTAAATCGAATATATTCGTCCACTGTGCGACTTCGGAATAACCCACAATGGAGTACTTGAATCCGCTCAGTTCCACTGAATGTCGCGATATTTCAGGAATGGGGATTCCGCGAATCCCAAGTGACCAATTCCTGCGTTTCATTTTGCCGCAGTAGCTTCTAATTGATCTGGTGTAAATTGTGAATCCGTCCGCCAAGAGTTCATTAAATTTTGTGTATGGTATGTGCTCCCTTGAAGCAACCATCTTGTCAATATTTGTGCCTTTGAACCCGCCGCTTAGCACAATTGCAGCTAGGAATGTTGAAAGAATAACAGCTCTAAGTTTGCCAATATTAAACAACGTATCTGGAAACGGGTTTCCCTGTTCAAGTATCAACTTTATGAAATGAATCAGATGGTCAAGCTTGCCTACTCGTCGTGTTATATTCCTGGACATGCGATGGATTGACATTACAAGAATTACCGCACATATCAACAGGCCAATCCATACGGAAAGTTGGTACACTTTAACCAATTCGTACAGTCCAAAGCGTGTAGTACCCCGGATCCCACCACAACTCACAAAAGCCAAGTTGTAGACAGCTTCCGCATACGACAGATGAAATGCTCCCACGTCCTCGCTGTTTACAGCAAAAATGTGTAACAGCGAATTTTCTACACGATACATCATCCTGTTTTCCACATGATCCATTTTCCACCCATTACATCCGTGTATATTTGCACGGGTAGGAGCAGGTGAACCAAAGGACGAATTTGAGATAATAACAAGGAGGATCGATACCACACTGGATGCAAACACATCTGCTGGTTGTAAATGTTGCAATCCAGGAGATTTGTTTCTCTCAAGAACATCACATCGCCCTAGTTGGTGCATAAAATTTGCAACAGGTGATCTTAAGAAACTTTCAATAAATGGATATGGCCGAATACCCAAATGTGTTTCTTCTTCCTTCAAATTTTTGGACGAGAACAAGTGTTGACTTCTCGGTACGCTGACACAAGTCCAGTCCTCGCCCCGGTAATAATCGGTATCATGACTTTGCAACTGTACAACTTGGCACATTCTAATCAGCTGGAGTTTACTCGATTTGAGTGTCGTGTCGACGTTTGACATTGTTTCAAGAGGCTGGCCATAAGTGGCGCGAAACATTTGGCACCTCATGACATCATACATTGATGGTGAATACTGTTCCGTTCCAACGAACATGAGTATCTTTGAGATTCTCCGAGACTCCTGCAGTGCTAATTGTACATCGCTTGCTGCAAATTTTTCGGAATCAAATGCCGACATATAGTCCATATTTTTGAGAACTGCTTTTGGTACATGAATCGCAATTTGTACTTCACAAGTCCAGGGCTTCGTTTGCAAAGCATATTTATAAAGTTGTAGCGTAATGCACAATTCGTTCCCACGATAACTGTACCCATCAGCGAATAAACTTGCGGACCAATATTGTGACGTGTTGCATCTAAAGTTGGTTCCAACTCTTCGGGTTCCGTTTGGAAATCCTACTGGGGTCCAGATGAATTTGTAGCGTTCGTCCTCGGTTGCGCTCAAGTTAATAGCCACTGAAACTTGAGGACGGCGTAGAATCGCGCTTCTGTGAGACCAAACGATGTCGTAGTATTCCAAGTTGTCTATGACCAGGTGACAGTTGTTTCCATCCATATAGGAGAAAATGTTAGAAATGTTGAATACGACGTCACGGGATGCATTGGATTTTTTATATATCGACTTCAGACGTGAAATCCGAAACAGGTCATGATAATCCGAAGGAGCTTTAAAATGTTGCAATGAAGTGATGGAACAGTCGTCGCAACATTCAGCTGTGCTACTTGCCAAATGCGAGGCGAAAATTTGACATATGGCAACAACTACCACCAAAATTTGGGAATTCATTTTTGGGGGAATAAGTATCCCTGAAGTTTAATTTGGAATGCAATATTCTCCCTTTGACTAATGAAATTTTGTTATAACAACTTTTGTTCCGTACGTATTCTATAAACGTTTGGAAGGGGAGTCTAGTGAAAGTATGAGAATAGACACTGTGGAGAGGAAATGCAGGCGACAGCGTTTTAAAAGGTATCAGAAATAGATTTATTGATTCAAGTGCTGGCACTGCTTCTCTTACAATCTAAGTTTTAATTGCTTCTATATAAAAAAGTGAGCTGTACCTAGTAGAGCACAAATTGGATAGTCGTTATAGATATGTAATTTACACAAAGCATCGATAAGCGACTACATAGACATAGAAAGCTTACCATAGAGCATTACTGTACTCCGGAGACGGGAGTTATAATAGTTAATTATGGTGGACAATGTGTCGAATAAATTGCTTTTGAAATTTCAAGACACATTTTTAAATAGCCACTCGGCACGTGTAATTGTTTAGGTACGGTAAAAGTGCTTATGCTCTACAATTAGAAGCCTCTAGAAGACTGGAGAGCCTGTGTCATTTGTTGTAATATTGATGATGCTCCAAGGGGTTTGTTCAGTGCCATGTTGAAAAAAATTCGGAAAATTTTTATTTGTCTGGACGAAAGCTTTATTAAGGTAAAATAATTAAATACGGTGAACATTTTCAAAGATCCCAGACTCAATAACGTTAGCAACATTTCCCGTTTTTTGAACATTTTTTGTTAAATGTATTGCCTGCAACTTTCAGTGACTCCGGAAGAGTTAGTTTTCGTATGAAGGCGACCTCGGGAAACATTTTCTAGGTTGAATGGTCGCGAGCTTTGAGTAATGCGTATAAACCAACAAATATCATGTAAAATAGTTTATGAGACCCGTTTATGGTTAATTACGCGCAATTATTTAGTTTCCGTGTTTCCATAATTTACAAAAAAAAATGCATTTGAAATGAAATAATCCGGTCATTTCGATGGCGACGGTAAAGTTGTCGTTTCCATTGAAAAAAGAATACTATGTTTTATCTATAATAACATCTCAACAGCTTAACAATTCATGTGTGACATTACCACACATGTTCACAACAAACCATGTGGTCGAACTGTATATTATCAGTTAATATTTTCATCAAAATACAAACTTCACATCTATAACGAGCAACGACGACGAGTTGATGGGAGATTCCCAGGAAATGATTTATGAAGAATTGTTGAATACAACAAGTTTATACTAAAATTACTAAATTTTCAAATGTTTGGCTTACATATACAAAAAAACATTTGTGATATTCTTGATTTGTATTATGTGTGAAAGCACATTTTGCAAACTGCCTTTTTTATGTTTTAACGATCCATTACATCTTCCGTAATTTTTACGATCCTGACACTTGAGGACACCGTACTGCATAATACGTCATGACAAGATTGTTGTTACGTTGATTCAGGTTGTAAGTTTCTTTGTCGTTAAATACGCTAGAAGTTGTAAGGAAAACTAGAATTGGTCGTTTAAACTGTTTGGTCAGCTTTACTGTTTTGATTTTGTTTCAAATTTAAACGTTATTGGCTTGATACGTTCGTCCAAATAGAAGACGTTGCTGGTGACGACATTGGCAAAGAAGGGAAATTCAAGTATCCCTTTTATTTGCGCGAATGATTCAGGTAAAATATTGGAACTGGACAGAAATGTAACAGATGTTTCGAGTAAGATAAAGCAATCATCTGAGTTTCTGGTGGAATTCCTTATGTAACCATTTTCGCCATAAATTTCCCTACAGGATTCCATGTTTATTCAATGTGGATCTCCATCTTGTGGATGGCGACAAGAAATGGTCATCCACAAGATACGCATCCTACCTATATAATTTGCTTGTGGGTGCCTGTGAACATTTTATCGGATTTCAGATTGATGAATAATGTTGGAAGTTTCCGTTGCTTTCCGTTCCGTTTCTGTGGCTTTTAATCTGCATACATCTTGGTTCATGTAATGATAAGGTGGATTTGAGAAATTTGATGTGAACTCATGTTGGGATTAACCTCGCGTAATGATCTCGCTCTGACTTCCTTCCCGTTTCCAACTGCGTATGGTTTGTTGAAAATGTAATCATTCTAGGTGTAATTAAACCTTAAAACAAGGAGGAAGCTCGGATCTGGCTGTGGTTGTCGATTATAAATAATAAATGGGATACTGCCTACTTTTTTGCATTATATAGTCATCCTTTCTCAAATGCATTTGATAAATAGTTGTTATGCAGACATGTTTGGACATTTTAACAAATTAATTATTTTTTCTGCTACCAGTTCACTCCATTTTAGGTAGTTGAAAGCTAGTAGTTCGTAGAAAAGTATGCATGTGTTAACTTAGCACTGGTAAGCTTACATCAATAAGTTTGAAGCTCACTCCTCCCATAACTCGTGGCAGACGGCCGCCTCTACTTATGCTTCAGGAAAACTATTTAAGCAATCATGTTTGAATATAACAAAGACAATAAACCCCTTTCTTTTAACCACCAGGAAGAGTAGACAGCACGTACGGGTTATCAGAGGGCAAAAGAACACAGTGGATTGAACTGTGCACAATAGCTCACCTCATTTTACGAGTGGTAAATATGTAAAACAAATTCTAGTCGTTTCTTACCTTGGCTGATGTTTTCCAATTATTCGACAGCTTACAGTCTTAGCAACTTATTATTAACATTACTGCAAAGAGATTTCTCAAAATCACAACAGAACATAACTTAACGCCATCAATAAACCATTTTTACAATTCGATCGAAAATGGGACCGAAATATTGCTTGACGCTGGCAGTTGTTGTCATTCAAGTACTTTTCCACCACCAAGCCATCTGCAAGAATTTCGAAATAACAAAGTTGGATTTCGTTGACGAGTCTTACAAGAAATTTGATCGCACAAAAGTTGTCAGAAGAATTTGGAAGAAGGCAAAACACGATCTGAAATCAGTAGCCTCACAAAATCTGAAAGGCGTAGTGACGCAATTTCTCAACTCCAACACTTTTATTCTGGTTAACAATTACATGGGTGTGGATATTGCCGAAACTGAATTTCCGATTGTCGTTCGCAAACCAGTTCCTGCTCTGCTCAGCCGATATTCGGAATGGTTTATGTGGATCCCGGAAAACTTTCCAAATTCATGCAACAAATCCTGCGTCCTGACAGATGATGCTTGTTCTCCTTCCAAATTTCTGAAAAGTCACATTGATCCATGGCTACATACAATCAAAGAGCATTGTTTGCGGATTGACTACATGAACATGTCCGCTTCCCATAATCAATGGTACGGGATTCTCCAAATTGATCTATTTTTCCCAATGGAATTGGCGAATACGAGGAATTCCTTTTTGGAATTTATGACGGTGTTCCGCTATAATTCTATGAAGCAGTTGGACTATGATAGTCCGATGCCGGCAGCCACAACAACCATTAACGTTCTAGTTATTCCCCCATCCGAAGAAGATTTTGCTTTCGGCAACAATTTGCATTGGTGGGTTCTCGAACGAATGGTAACGCTTGAATATTCCAAAGGCGACGGTAGGTTTAGATCAAAGAATGACGTTGTCGGACCAACAATATCAAATGAGATATTTATGATTACGCAGCTGTCGACAAATCCACAACAGGAAGTTGAAATTGTTCTAATGACACCATTCCTCAATATTGCAATGACAATGGTAGAGTATAAAACCAGAATTAATGATGGTAAAATTGTTGACATGGCGTTTCCCAAGCCAAACGAGTTAATCATTTGGAGAGCACCCGAGGGCGTTATTGAGGACGATATATTTGACAGAGTGCGAGAGCATATGAGTTCCTGTTGGAAGATGCGTACCGGATACCTTGGTGGATATTCAGAACAGTATGTTGGTGGTTACCATGACCAGCAAACCAGGCTATTGGTTTCCATTGCAGTGTCATTGCAAGAATTCATGCGCAACTATTCGTATCGTACCAAGCAAACAGACTTGTTCTGTGAAAGCGGTTCACTCGACTACAAGACGACAAACTACTATCGTAAGGAGTTTCCATTCTCGCTGAAGTGGAAAGTTGGCCTTAAGCACAAGCGAGAAAGTTACAGTAGCGTCAACCACATGCTGGTTATCGAAAATTCGTTGGGCAGATTGAGATTTGTCGCTTGTGGGAAAAGAGGTAAAACATTAGCTCCCTTTCGAGAACTATTGGGCGCTTTTGATTGGTACATTTGGCTAAGCATCGGATTATTTGTCGGACTGTTAACCATCAGTTTCAAAGTGCTGTCCCGCCAAACGTCAAAAGCGGCGGCACTGAGGAATCTGATTTCACTACTCAAGGCGCTGCTAGAACAGGGCGACCCATTTCCATATAGCATTGCAAATATTGTGTCGCTACGATGGATGATTGCCACATTCATGCTCGCCACACTTGTGCTCAGCAATGCATACAAAAATAATAACGTTTACAACATGATCCGGCCAAAAATGTCGCTCTTGTACTCCACCCTGGATCAGCTACTCAATGACACATATTCAGTTTATACGAGGGTGCAATCCCTTCATTTCGTGCATCATTTGACTTCAGATAGTTCCAAATACAACTACACCAATCCGCATCGTCATGCCAACACAATCTTTGAAGTACGCTCGGAAATTTACCAACACGTTTCAAACTACAAACGTGTATATAGCGAGACATCGGCCGGGATACTGGACAAATTTATGAACATCTCTCGGCTTCATCCCAATGTTCCCAGTGGGCTGCAAAATGTGGCTGAACCTTATATTTCTGAATTCGACCTTAACTCTAAACAACCTCCAGGTCAGCATGAAAGAATAGTACTAATACCCACAATTGCGGACGATTTATTCGATTTGGAGCGATGGTGGTTTTTTAAAGATTTATCGGATTGCAAGAAAACTGCTGTTATTCTGCCAGAGTATTGGAGTCTCTGGTTTGCCAAAGCATTGAAGTTCAAAGGCTTGAAAGACGTTTCAATTGGATCAGAGACTTATTTGGATGTTAATATCGAAATTGACTTTATGGGATACGGGCCGCCATATATATTAAAGCGGATGAGACATTGGACGGTGTCGCATATTACTACATGGTGGATGGGCATGCTTCAGGATAATAGAAGATTACTGGACAGAGACACGGTTCCACCTGAAAGTGCACGACTTGACGGGAACGTTATAGTAGTTTTTGCTGTTCTCATTGCAGGACTAACAGCCTCTATTGTGGCATTTCTATTGGAAATTAGACTCGCATTAGTCGATGGATGTAAAATGGGTGCAAAATGTATTTCCCTGAAATTGATGGTCATTCATAAACGCTTATGGAGAGGAATCCAAACTACTGCGACATTTTCGTTTCAATAAGTGATGGTAATTAAAAATCGCACGTCTTGCACGACTCATCACACATGGGATCTATCTACTGGTATTGGAGTCACTCCAATGGAGTGGCTGTAATATTTAGGACTACCCAGCTGGAATTTATTCGAATCGTTAGCAGATGCAAGCACGAGCAGTGGGAAGAGTGAGCTTAGCACATGAGCCCTCGTCCATGAAATAATTAATTAAACCACAAAAACATATTGAAGTGGGACAGTTTCGGGTAGTGTCGAAAAACAATCGATTTCTTTAAAAAAAATTAAACGTATCTGCACTTAATAATTTATATAATGGATATGGGGAGTGGATGGGGTAAAGTGGAATGGATTTATTGCATATGCTGCTTACAGATTTCCGAAAAAATCATGAGAATAAATAAATTAATCTTTAATTATCAATTAATATTTTATACAGTACTGTATTTATATTCATGAATATTTCGAAACCATGTATTTTATATTAATATGTTTAACAGCTAAAACACAAATGGTTTAAAAAATGTTATTGAACTAATTATGGGCCTCATGTTCGGATTCTGAGCTCAGAAATGCAATCTAGTTGTGTTTCGTCAAATTGATAATCTTGTGGACATCTGAATGTAGCTCTGTATAATCCTCTGTGGCTCCATCTCAAGGTGGCAACAATTGTAGTTCCCTGCAATTTTCCGGCCAGACAACCGGACACAGCATCCCAATATGACACTAAACTACTTTGGGCCCAATGTGCATTTTGTGTTGGTTTTTATAGACGCACAATTGAAAATAATTAAAATATATCTGGTGTTTTCTTTACTTTCTGCTTGAAAGTAGTGATAAACGTATTCCTTGAATGAATTATTCATTATGAATACATGAATTCCAGCTATGCAATAAATGTATTCATAAACAGTATAAATTATTAAACCAAAGAATCCTTGATTTATTTTTAGTTGTTTTCAGTGATTAATTCACCGGATTCAACACAAAATAAGGCAAGGGCAGAAATGACGATGTTTATCTTAAATTATATCATTTATTCACCAACAGCATTATACGCAGTATTTACGCACAGTTCACATTTCATTCAACCACGTAACCTAAGTGGAATGAATCATGTATGTAATATTTACAAATTTCACACTTTTTGCCTCAAATGAAATCGGTAATTCTCTCTTACGGTTTGAAGTATCAATCAAAACGTTCACTCCATTTCCATTTTACTGGTCACATTTTGTCTCACGATTCTGCCGTCTCGGTTACTCAGTTACTGAAAACAGTCTGAAAATTGTAGTAGCAAGTTGCTACTAGCACTGTCGATATAATAATTGCCAGAACCTTGACTGTAGGAAGTTGCCGAGAATTGGACATTTCTAATTTACAAACTCAGTACACGTTTTGCCTAGCAAGGCTTATTTAATCGTTACATTGTTTAGTTTATATTTTCAAATTGGTTGTTCTTGTACATAATGAATGGGTTTCGTAACACGATAATTTGCATGCAATTGCAGCAAATGTGGAATATAGAGCAGTTTTGTATATTGCCTTTTGGTAAAAATGCTTAATCATTTAACAGAATGTTTTTATAAATTTGGTCTGATTTAGAGAAATCAATGCAATTGCTACGGGAAGAAATTGTACATCAATAACGATGCAGCATCTTTGAAGCTACGGGCGTATTTTTTGTTACGAATTATTAATAAACCTCTGACAACCATCTACTTTATCATTGGCACTTCATGGAGATAGAGGGCAGCAACTAGGTAACGTAATTTTTTTATGCAATTCTGGGAGCCGCAATAGCGACGCTGACATGATCAATGTAAAAGTATCACGGATGAAAACTTTTCCCAGGATAGTTTTAAATTATTTGATTTTGCAACTAGGTTTTCGCTTACTTGCAACAACTACCATTACTAATGTAATGATGGTGCTGCAAAAAATGTAGAGTGTGTGCTATCTAATCTGTTTACAGTTAGATAAGACAGCAACCGGGGAAGTTTACATGTACACAATGTATTATCCTGTAAACCGTCACTTGTCAACTGTTTATCTTTCTGTTCACACAAGCATATATGAGATCCAATATCAAGATAAACAAGGAATCGCGTTCACTCATTTCCGTGAAATATTCCTCAGTCTGTGCCCGTTCTTAACCTGAACCACTATTCATTAGCTTTGATTATTCAATACAATATTTAAATCGGAATATTTTGTGGCGACAAAAAATATTAAACAAAATGTGGACTACTTTGTCACTTTTGATGTTTTCTTCCACAATACTATATGCCGCTGCAACTACAGACATGCCGGGGATCACGGTATACGTAATATAAGAAACATAACATTTTTAGAATGTTCAATTTGTCAAATAATTCAATGTTCATCTGTTGCAATTTTTAATAAACTTTTTTTCAGAACGGAACAGCACCTGCTGACGCAGACACTTGGACCAGAAAATATTTGTGCCTCTCCACAAACGAGGCAATTTGGTGGGGAATAGCTACTGTCGCCGCTCCCGTATTGGTGCCATTATTAATAAACTGTGTGTTCGGATGCTTGTGCGGATTCACTCGGGGAGGCGTGTCGGGCGGCTCATATGCTGCCATTGGGCAGTCGTTGATCGGAAATGTTGCCAAGGGCTCCTGTTTTGCAATAGTACAATCATGTACAGCACGCGGAGCAGTTTCCATTTGTGGGTGGGTGGGCCTTGTTGCCGCAATTGGAACTGGCATAGGATACTGGTTCTTAATGAAATCTTGTGTCGGGGATACACAGAATCCCCAGCAACTTCAAATTATTTAAATATATTAAAGATGTGCATGTAATTCTTCAAGTTTGAGCGTATATAAAATTCAAGTTTTTCCAATGTATCTCACAAACAGAATAACACTTGTGGAATTTATATGCGAATGGTTCATTAGTTTCCAATAAATGTATTGAATCACAATAACATGACATCAGATAATGTGTGACCAACATGCCTAACGATAAGAAAACGTTACTGTCTTTTAGCCTGGAATAATGGTGGGTAGATCGAATCCGCAGTTATGTATGCAAAGTTACATATCAGCATGATTCATTGACAAAGCCGTTATCTTAAACAATCAAACCAAAATTCCCATTCCGTTTATACAACAAAACCTTGTGTTATGTAACCAATACCTTTTGGTAAAGCAATTGTAAAGTAAGGTACCAGGACCCCACGACTTTTGAATGAATTTGCTAAAAGTTTACGTCCACCGTATCAGTACTTGATAATAAGATATCGGCTGATAAAAAATCGCATTTGTTATAAAAACTGACCGATGCAAAGCAATTTTACTCTAAAATTGACAAAATTGTTTGTCCAATACGGAACAGAGAAACAATATTTAATCATGGTTTGTTTATCACAAACAAACATAGTTAGCACAAACTGTTTAACATAAGATAATGTTCGTAATATTGGCATCTTGTTATGGTTTGCTTTACGCACACCGTAACTGGACGTCAGTATGAAATTTTTGTTTGTTCAGCTCAAAGCCAATAAAAATTAAATCCACACATAAACTTTACGCCAGGAAAGAAGCGAACCGAGAGAAAAATACACTTCTGAATTTTATATGGTGACGTGTATTTACAAGATAAAAACGAGTGCTGAAGTGTATTGTATGAAAGTATGGAATTTGTTATTGAGTGCGCTTCCGCTTGGACTAACCGCTTCTTGCATTTGAAAAAACCGTATCCTGTTTTGTTGAGCTAACTTGGAAATGGTTACCCCATACCAATTTTTTAACTTTAAGTTAACAAAACTTTTACGAACACCTGATTAAGACCTTATTTAACTTTGAAATAACTTTTTAGTCTTGAATTTTAAACATTGGCGTTCACATAATGCATATTGACAACAAATTTTGTTTATAAAATCAACATTATTTTTGTCTAATTAATCTTGAAGTATTTGCTACGCGCCAGTGTGGATTCAATTTCAATGCAGGAGCTTCGCCAATGTGGTCACTTGTGCAAGAAACAAATAATGGAAAATCTCTCTCACAAGACTTCTTTTCTTTTTGGTAAATTCAAGCTACGAAGTTTTATTAATGCTTCCAACTAACAAAAATATTAATTAACTGAATAAATAATTAGCATTTCAAAATTTAACAACATATTGTGGCACAACGTGCAAGGATTTACCGGTCCAATTATGAAACCATTGACATGAACTATGACCTATTATTCCCGAGCGCAGATGGCTCTGCAAACTCAGCTTTAGAATTTCCAGCAAGTTTGTGTACCTATTCGGTGGGATATTTAACATGTAATCCCAAAATTACAGGTCGATAACTTCGGTATATATTTCGAATTATTAGCATTTTTGTCATAAAAGTCTGAAAAGTTTGTGCGCTCTGGAGAACACAGTTTTTGAACTAGAGGTATGAAATCTTGTACCAGAGTATAAAACTACAATACAAAATATGCGATTTTTTGTTTTAAAAAATGGACTAATTTAAAAATGTTTTGGCGGGAAAACCTTATTTTCAAGAAAAGTCACATTTTTGCATTCTCGGAATGTACATCTGAAACTGCAGAACGAAATTGATAACGCATAGTTCGGTCGGTCAAGTGTTACTTTGAGTGTAAGATTTGATAGAAATTTAGTACAGATTTTTCGCTTTCCGGATTTTTGGACCATACTAATTATCCGACATGCCCACAAATGTTTGACTAATAACAGAACTAAACCAAAACACAAATAGCACATGTGTAAAAATTACATGTCTTTATTTAATTGTCAACATGAATGCTGCTTTGTGTTTGTGATAAATAACCATAATTAAAACAGGTGTAGTTATTACTCACGTATTTATTTGTTATACACTATTGTGTAATTTGCGAGCTTGTGAAACCATGTGCCAAAAAGCTTACTTAATGTGGATAAATTTGCCTGCGCTTGCTTAAAGAACGCAAAAATAGTTTTAAAAATGGCGTATTTATGTTCAAATAAAAAGGACAGGAATGCCCCAGTAAGTCCGTGTAGCAAAGCTCTAAAGAGTGTTGACATGTTGCCCTTCATGCTTGGTGGCTTTAGGCTAGTATCTTTCAGGATTGGAGTGAACCTTGTTGCTTCGTTAATAAACTGGATCCGCCAGTTCCAAATTCCTGAAGCTATCATGGCTTGTGCTCTCCGAATAAACTTTAGTTGTTGAGGTACCACAAAGAGAAATCCGATCGAAAGATTAGCATAAGTTTCCCTCCCAATGTTGATTCGGTTATGGGGATTGGCTCGAAATAATTTCAATGCATATTCGTTGGCTTCTAATCTCGGCAGTAAATACGCCGAGCTGTTGCACGATTGGAGATGATTCCATGTTCCGTTTTCTTGTGACTCAATCAGCATCGAATTTATATCCTTTTCCTTTGAACTAAATCCTGGAAATCCCATTTCCGCCCATTCTTGAGAATTACGACCAACCGCTTGTTCGAAAAGTTGTATCGTATTTGGAATCATTGAGGTGTACTTTTCGACAGTCGCCATGATAGATGAACCGGCTCTATTTAAATCGAATATATTCGACCATTGCGACACTTCAGAATAAGCTACAATTGTGTACTTGAATCCGCTCAATTCCACTGAATGTCGGGATATTTCAGGAATGGGGATTCCGCGAGTCTCAAGTGACAAATTCCTTCGTTTCAATTTGCCGCAATAGATTCTAACTGATCTAGTGTAAATTGTGAATCCATCTGCAACCAGTTCTGTAAATTTTGTGTAGGGTATGTGTTCCCTTGAAGCGACCATCTTGTCGATATTCGTACCTTTGAACCCGCCGCTTAGCACAATGGCAGCGAGAAATGTTGAAAGAATAACAAGTCTAAGTTTGCCAATATTTAACAACGTATCTGGAAACGGGTTTCCCTGTTCGAGAAACAGCCTAATGAAATGAATCAGATGGTCAAGCCTGTCAAGTTTTTGTGCAATATTGCCGGATATACGATGAATGAACATTACAATAATTACAGCAGATATCAACAGGCCAATCCATACCGAATAGTCGTACGCTTGAACTAATTCGTGTAGTCCAAAGCGGGTACTTCCCCTTATTCCACCACAGCTAACAAAAACCAAATTATGAATACGTTCCGCGTAAGACAGATGAAATGCTCCCGAGTTTTTGCTTTCCACAGCAAAAATGTGTAGTAGCGAATTTTCTACACGATACATTATCTTGTTTTCCACACGATCCATATTCCATCCATTGCATCTGTTGTAGTTTGAAATCGTAGGAGCAGGTGAACCGAAGGACGCATTTGCGACAATTTCAAGGAGTACTGACACAAGTGCGGATGCAAACATTTGTGAAGGTTGTAAATTTTGCAAATTAGGAAATTTGTTTCTTTCAAGACTATCACATCGCCCGAGTTGGTTCATAAAATTTGCAACAGGTGACCTTAGGAAGGTTTCCGTGAATGGATATGGCCGAATCCCCAAATGTGTTTCCTCTTCCTTCAAAGTTGTCGGAGAGAACAAATGTTGAAATCTCGGTACGCTGACGCAAATCCAGCCCTCGCCACGAGAGTAGACGGCCCCATGATGCAGAAACTGTACAACGCGGCACATTCTAATCAGCTGGAGTTGGCACGATTGAAGTGTCGTGTAGGTATTTGGTATTATCTCAGGAGGTGGACCATAAATAGCACGAAACATTTGGCACCTCATGACATCATACAAGGACAATGAAAACTGTTCAGTACCAACGAATATGAGCATCTTTGCGATTCCCCGAGACTCCAGCAGTGCTCGTTGTATATCACCTGTTGCGAATTTTTCGTAATCGAATGCTGACAAATAGTCCATATTTTTTAGAACTATTGTTGGTACCTGAATCGCAATTTGTACTTCACAAGTCCAGGGTCTCGTTTGCAAAGCGTACTTATAAAGTTGTAGTGTAATGCACCATTCGTTCCCACGATAACTGTAGTCATCACCGAATAAACTTGCTGTCCAGTATCGTGACGTGTTGCAGTTAGAGATGTTTCCAAGTGTCTGGTTTCCCTCTGGAAATCCAAATGAAGTCCAGATGAATTTGTACCGCTCTTCCTCTGCTGCACTCATGCTAGTGGCCACTGAAACTTGAGGACGGCGTACAATAGCACTTCTGTGAGACCATTCGATGTCAGAGTATTCCAAGTTGTCGATTACCAGATGACAGTTGTTTCCATCTAGGTAGGCGAACAGATTAGTAATGTTGAAGAAGGCGTCGCGGGATGTATTAGATTTTTTATATATCGACATGAGACGTGAAAGCCTAAATGGGTCGTGGTAATCCTTAGGAGCTTTAAAATATTTCAATGAAGAGATGGAACAACAGTCGCAGTATTCAGTTGTCCTACTTGAAACATGCCGAGCAAAAATTGAACTGACGACAGCGAATACCAGAAAAATTAAGGAATTCATTTTTGTGGAAAAAGTGCGCCTGGGGTTCAGTTTTGAAAGCAAACTTATCATGTTACAACCTGAAATTTGGCTTAAAGGACTTTGGTACGGTACACATTCTAGACACGCTTGGAAATATGTCGCGACTGTAAGTATGAGAATAGAGAATTGTTGAGAGGAAATGCAGGCGCCAGCGTTATAAAAGGCATCAGAAATAGCTTTATTGATTCAAATGCTGGCACTACGTCTCGCACGATCAATGTTTTAATTGCTTTTATTTTAATAGTGAGCTGTACCTAGTAGAGTTCAAATTGGATATTCAAAAATTATGTAATAAACATTGATACGCGACCACGTAAACGTAGAAAGCTTACCATATAGGACATTACTGTGCGCTGGAGGAGAGCTATTACATCTACACCTCTTACACCTTCGCACATATAGGTAACAATATTTGATTAGCAAAGGTACAGACGTTCGCGTGTCATTGGTGACGACAAACCAGGCGGAGTTAAAATAAAAAATGCATTTAATTGCAATATTGATCCCAAGTGAATTATCTTAATGGTTGAAAAAGAGAATTATTTTTTCTTTTAAAACAGGTGCAAATTGGCGCGCATTTCTTGGAGAACCCTTCATATTTAATATGGCTACATGTGCATAATATGTCTTTCCGATTGACAATAACTGCCAAATTTGGTCATTCTATAACCACTTAGCCAAAATGACAATACGTCGTCAAAAAGTTTTTTTGTAGTTTTAGGACACAATTTCCATTAACTACTCGACACGTGTAATAGTGCATTTTAAGTGGTTATGCTCTAAAAAAGATAGACTCCACAATTTGTTGTAATTATTACACTGTAATATTAATGACGGGCCAATGAGATTGTTCGTCTCCAAATGCCAGCTTGAGTGACGTGTTCAAAATGAAATGAAGAACCGAAGGTCTAAATGCCTTTGCATTTAATGTTCATGAAATTACGTTGCTTATCAGTACGTTTCATATGGAACACATATTTTAGAAGCACTTGTGAATTTTGCTTTGCAGATTAATCTATAATTATTTATGGCTAACATGAAATGGTTAAAGCTAAACGCCGCATAGCATCATTATGCGAATAGAAATTCACGACTGTTATAATGCGATGGGTCCTTCCACGATATGATTATGAAAATTAATAAGAAAGTCATTTCTTTTCATAACTTTCTTGACAAAGAAAGTTACAAAGGCAAATAAAAGTTCCTAGAAACAAATGTTTTTAAGCATTTATACATCGGTATTTAAACCTGCTCTTGAAACGTAGAGCTGAGCCTACAGTTTAGTTTAGCGGTTATACATTCTTTAACTATCAAGATGCACACTTGGCTTCCTAGAACTCATTTGTCTGACTTTATTGCCAAAGTATTTAAATTCAATCACCATGTCCCATTTCTTATCGATTCGGGACACTCATCTACTTCCTGGTTCAAGCATGGGATCTATCAAGCTCTTGTAACGCGTTCGGTCGTCGACGAGGAATTGGAGCATTGGGTTGCGTTGGTGGATACACCTGACCAGAAATCCTGTGGGCTACAAAACATGTGCCATCCCTCATGGATTGCCAATGACAACACAAAGTTGATGCTAGAGATCTCGACAAGCCCAACGATATACTTTATTTCGAAGGGGCCGTCAGATACGTTTATGTCAAGGTTTGGAAAGAACAAAATGCCAATTGTACAAACTCGAATAGAATACTCAGACTGGATGAATAACATCGGAACTGTCACTGGTATTGAACACAAATATCTACAAATTTCATACAACAAAATTGAAAGTCTCCATGGACTGATTACACCATGTTCAGTTTCGAACAAGTGATAAACTACAATCCGGAAGTAGTCAAAACGTGGCTCATACTAGACGCTGCTACTCATGATACACCTTGTGAGTCTCGTATCGAGGAAAAATGCCACCTGTGTAATTTTCCATCAACAAAACTGGTTTGCTCTTGCAATGACGATTGGACAAGACATCAGTGTCTACCACAACATAGGAGGAATTTATGCGTAAAGTGGCCTGGCATCTTTGCGATCTCTCACAGGCTTCATGCAGCGACTTGACAAGTATTCCATTTGGGATCTATTCCTGGCATTTGATTTGTTTGTGTGAATAAGCCTTGTGATCTGTTGTATCTTAACTGTCTTGATAATCACAGGATTGCGAACTTCAAAACTGCCATTTCCAGAAAACGTAAAATATTGGGACTCGGTAATGATTCGTGTTCGTGTTCGGATGGAGAAGGGCACAATCCTGGCGGATGCATGTTGCGCTAGAAAGCCAGTATCGAAAGCAAATACAACTGTGGCAGCAATCTGGCTATTATTGGGCATAGTCGTAAGTAATGCGTATCGAGGCAACAACATCACACGTCTAGTGGCTCCAGTCAAACCCAGTTGGTGGACACATTCGCCAAGCTTGGAAAGACAAATTTGAGAATATACTCACCTAACATGACAGAGAGATTGCACATACTTCTAAATACGGGTTTACCGATATATGTACCACTTGATTATGGAACAACTCCATCCGGTAATACTAAGGGCGTGGATCAGGAATGGATTCCATCAAGGGTTCTAAATTATCCCGTCCTTGCACCTGACGAAGCTGATATGGAATACAACTCTACCGTATTTGAAACTATGTTGGGATTGATATTGATATACCGTTTGTATCGTCCCAGGAATGTCACATATTCGGCTCAAATGATTGGCAGCGATTATTTCCTGGAACAGATACAGAACTGCGAGGCTGCATTTGTCGCTGGCAGTTCATACGTTGCAGACATGACATCACAGTTGATTGCAAGACTGTGGGAACAGGATAAAGAGGGGAAAGAGGGGAAAGATGGTGAATAGGAGATGTGGAGATTTGTTGCCATGAGCAGGGAAGAACTTTCATTTCAACGGATCGGACTAGTTCCTACAAAGGTCCCATGGCTGATTGAAATAGCATTAAGACGCTTCAGATGGCTAGAGTGGAGTGGGCTTACAATGAAGGTAAACATGTGGAGAAGTTGGATACGCTCTCATGCGGACGATGCAAAGGCAGAGGAAATTAAAATGTCGAAACCCGTCCAGAGTATTGCGATATCTGATAATGTCCTGGTTGTATTTTATGTATTTCTGGGGCTCATAACAATATCTGTTTGCTGCTTTTTGACAGAGAATGCATTCTATAATGTGGTAGGATTGTATGTTTTCGTAATATTTACGATAAGGAAGTATTTTATTGAGATAGTAAGTAAAGCTAAGCCAAAAACGTCAGAAGTTGAGTTTCGTGCTAAAGTTTCCGGCGATTGTCCTATGACAGATATTTGAACTAATTTGTGTCCTAGTAAATATTTAAATCTATATACGTTTTATCTATTTGCAATCTTTTAGCTTTAACTTAAGGCCAGGGAAACCAAGAAATTGCTATAATTGCCTGACTTGTCGGACGGAGGGAAATAAGCACATAATTATTACTTAAGTAGACAATGGACAAAATCAGCATTTGTAATTGGTTCTGTGATTCCTTATTAAATAATATATATGGCTGCGGGCAAGTCATTATAACTTAGTTTTGGGCTATAAAATTAATACCTGACCCGTAACTCCCACTTCTACTGCTGCATATACTTGTATCCCAGTAGCGGCGTTATACTCTTTCAATGAAATTGCTACATATTGTTAATTTAAGTATGTTCCGATGTCATGTAGTATGATCAAACTTTAAAAAGTCCGTATTGGAATAAATTGCCTTTAACTGTATGGTATTATGCATATAAATGTTCGGCATATCATATTTTAGCGATTAGCACGCGAAAAAATCTCTTTTGAGAGGGTTATCATTTTGACCCCACACACTGAGGTCAAATTTCAAAAGAATCAACTTTTCTCGACTGAACTGTCGAAGGGGTGCCTTCGGGAAGCCCCACACCAATTTTTAGCCGAATTGGTCGAAATACGTCGAAAAAATCTGTTATCCTTTGTAAAACCTCAATAAACTGAATTTTCGCCATTTACCACGTTGGCCAATTTTTTAAAAATCAATACATATGTCAAAAATACACTATTTTTAATGGAGAATCCGAATATGGTATCTAATTTTCTGCACAAAAAAGGCGGATCTGGGTCTTTCATATATGGCATGTAATCTCACAGTGGTGATGTTAGCGTGTATTACCCTTGGCAGCGTAAGTTTGTGGAGAAAAGTCATTATTTTCACTCTATTATGGTACCATGTTCATATGACGTGATCGCTTCGGCTGCCACCCTACCTATATCTTTAGTTTTCTCATTCGGGTTTCCAGTGCAGAGTATGCAATAGTTACGCCTTCGAGCATGTTGGTCCCACTCACTAGTCAGCATAAAATAGTGTGACATTTGTGTTGGACACCACTCTCAGACGGTGGGTGTCGTTCATCATTGCAGAATCACAGTCAAGTCATACAATGAAATGAAGGGGAAGGAAGCCTCCTCCCAAATGAGAAACGATCCCCTTAAAATGGCCTCAACACTGACTGAGCATTTTCATTGGCTATTTTTGATCAGCTCTGTTCATCTCGGCATCGCATCGCCTGCTGTCTGTGGAATTCCGTCTGTTTTCTCTGACTTTGTTGAGGCCGAATGGATCATTTTTAATTGCAATCCGAGCAACTTGTGTGAGAGCAGACAAGAGAACTCGTTCATTCAACTGCGCACACAAGCTCAAGCAATTAAGTTGCTGCTGAAGGAGGTGGGGTGGCAACAAAAGCGATCACGTCATATGAACATGGCACCATAATAAAGTGAAAATAAGGACTTTTTTCCACAACTTACGCTGTCAAGGGTAATAATATACCCAAGGAACCTGTTGAGTACTTCGGATGCATTAAAGTATTCAAAGATTGCAATGCTTTATTAAACATACATGTTGCTTGACAGACTTTCGCCACTTTCGTATTAAATATGGTTGAGACGAGTTGACGTAACATCATTTTAATGTTAACGGATTCTGTTTAATGTGCAACCACAAGATTGAAGATATTGTCATTCGTACAATAAATAATGATTTCTATTGTACCATACATAGTTTATATCTGACATTTGCTACTGTAAATTGAGTAGGTTTCGGCTCAGTTTCTTTTAAAATGAAAATGTCCAAAGGCACGTAAATTGGAAACAATACATTGTCCAAAATCTTTCGGGTCAAGAGAAGTTTCCGCGCTTAAAAATATTTACACCCAAGGCAAAAGGTGTAAACTGAAAATAAGTACACGCAGAACCTATGCATAACGTGCAGTTTCCTGGAGCATAATTTTTTCGAAAGTTATCTACAGACTGATGTTATGTAATGATTTGTTAGGCGGATTTACAACATTCTTGCCTTTAGTCAAAATTCTCTGCGTGCGGGGGCATGTGGTGATTTGAGTTATATATAGATCGTGTTCTCCCACGGGCGTGCCATTTAGTAGTACCCATTGATTGGTTTTCAATGTTAGCTTTGTTCTTGGAAGAAACTGCGGATTTTCCAAAGCTTGCATCTCGCGAGTCTATCAAATAATTAAGTCCAAAACTATCAAGCAAAAATCGCGTAAGCTATTAAGGACATTCTCATAAGTTTTTCCAACATTGGTATCTTAAACGCACATATTGAAATAGAGAGACTAGGTAATTTAACAAAGTGCACATGAGGTAGCAGACATTTGAAATAGTCATTACAGAAGCATTTTTTGACAGTTCTTGCTGCATGGTATGTAATACCCAATATTAATGTTGATATGCAACCATGGTATGTACTGCATAAATCCACACATGCTGAAACTATGGTTTTTAACTGGTTGTCCGTCAAAAGGAGGAGACGGCACGTGCAGTCTTTCAGACAGGAAAAGAACACATAGTGTAGTGAACTGTGCATATTTCCTAATGGGCCTCATTTTACAAGAGACAAATATGTAAAATAAACTCAGGTAGCTTCTAACGAACACTGTTGCTTTTCAGCTATTCGACGACAGATAGTTATAGCAACTTGCTGTCCTGGAAATATTTCCTGCTTATCAAAACTATTGCAAAAATGAGACTAGAGTATTGCTTGACTTTGGCAGTTGCCCTACCAATAATTTTTCATCACCCAGCAATCTGTAACGATTTTATAGTCACGAAATTGGATTTTGTTGACAATTCTTACAAGAAATTTGAAAACGCAAAAGGTGTCAAAAGAATTTGGGAAAAAGCAAAAAATGAGCTCAGATCAGCAAAGGCCCAAAATCTTAATGGTGTAGTGACGCAATTTCTCAACTCCACCACGTTCACTCTGGTCAACAATTACATGGGTGTGGATTTAGCGGAAACCGAATTTCCGATTGTCGTTCGGAAACCTGTTCCTGCGCTGCTCAGCAGATATAATACGGAATGGTTTATGTGGATCCCCCAAAACTTTCCTGCCACATGCAACACCTCCTGCATCTTGAGAGAAAATGTGTGTTCACCTTCCAAATTTCTGAACAGCTACATCGATCCGTGGCTACACAGAATCAAAGAGATTTGCTTACGGATTAACTACTTGAACATGTCCGCTTCCAATAAGCAGTGGTACGGGATTCTTCAAATTGATTTATTTTTCCCGATGGAGTTGGCAAGTAGGAGGAATTCGTTTCTCGAATTTATGACTGTGTTCCGCTATAATACAAAGGGCATGGAATACGATAGTCCTTTACCCGCATCTACGATCACCATTAACGTAATAATCATCCCGTATTCCGAAGAGGAATTTCCTTTCGGCAATAATTTGTATTGGTGGATGCTTGAGCGTACCGCAACATTTCAATATTCCAAAGGAGACGGTAAACACAGATCCAAGAATGACGTCGTTGGGCCAACAATTTCAAATGAGATATTTTTTATCATGCAAATGCCGCCGAATCCACAACAAGAAATTGAAGTTGTACTACTGACACCTTTCCTTAATATTGCAATGACAACAGCAGAGTTCGAAAGTCGAGTTAACGATGGCAAAATTGTTGACATGGCCTTTCCAAAACCGAACGAGCTAACAATATGGAGGAATCCAAAGGGAACTTTTGATGACAAGATATTCGACAGAGTGCAAGACCATTTCAGTGACTGTTGGAGAATGGATACCGGATACTTTGGTTCCTACCCAGAAGGTGAGGTGGGTGATTACAACGATAAGCAAGCCAGGGTACTAATTTCTATTGCAGTTTCATTGCAAGAATTCATGCGCAACTACACGTATCGTACCAAAAAGTTGGACTGGTTTTGTGAGAGTGGTGATCTTAGATTAAAAACACGAAACTACTATCGATCGGATTACCCATTCTCGTTCCAGTGGAAAGTGGGATTTAGGCAGAGAAGAGAGAATTACAGCAGTCGTAACCATATGCTGGTTATCGAAAATTCGGTGGGCAGATTGAGATTTGTTGCTTGTGGGAAAAGAGGCAAGACCCTGATCCCTTTTCGAGAACTCTTTGGCGTGTTTGACGGGTATATTTGGTTGAGCATCGGACTATTTCTGGGATTGTTGGCCATCGGATTCAAACTGCTCTCCAGTCAAACAGCTGGAAAGACCAGATCGAGTAATGCAGTCATTAGACATCTCATTTCTCTCCTAAAAGTAGTTTTGGAACAGGGTGACCCATTTCCATATACCATTGCAAATATTGCGTCGCTACGATGGATGATTGCGGCGTTCATGCTCGGCGCACTTGTTCTCAGCAACGCGTACAAAAACAATAACGTGTACAACATGATTCGGCCAAGGCTGTCGCTATTGTACTACACCCTGGATCAGCTGCTCAATGACAATTATACCATTTATACAAGGGTGCAATCCATTCATGTCGTGCATCATTTGACTACAGACAGTTCCAAATACAACTACACCAATCAGCATGGTCACGCCAACATGATCTTTGAAGTCCACTCGGAAATTTACCAACACATCTCAAATTACAAACGTGTGCATAACGAGAACTCAGCCGGGATACTGGACAAATTAATGAACATCACTCAACTTCATCCCAATGTTCCAAGTGGATTGCAAATGTTAGCTGAACCTTTGATTCCAGACTTACACCTTGAGCGTAAGGAGCCTCCAGGTTTTGGTGCAAAAACAATGCTAATACCCACACTTTCGGCAGATTTGGCCATATTTGAGCTCAGGTGTTTCTATAAAGACTTGTCGGATTGCAAGAAAACTGCTGTTATTCTGCCAGAGTATTTGAGTCTCAAATTTGTAAAATGGCTGAAAATTCTAAAAGGACAGAAAGACGTGTCGCTGGGATCAGAGACTTATGTGGATGTCGATATCGAAATTGACCTTATGGGATACGGTCCGCCTTATATACTAAAGCGGATGAGACATTGGACGGAGTCGCACATTACGAAATGGTGGTTGGGCATGCTTCAGGATAATGAAAGATTAAAGGACAAGGATACGGTTTCGCCTGAAAGTGCACGACTTGACGGGAACATTGTTGTCATTTTTGCTATTCTAGTGGCAGGATTAGCAGCTTCTGTTGTGGCATTTCTACTAGAAATTAGATGCACGCTAGTTGGTGGATGTAGAACGATTGCTAAAAATATTTGCTTGTACTTCAACGCCATTCGTAATGGCTTTAGGCGTGCCAACATTATGATAGAACATATGTCAGTTGAACCGGTGACATGGTAAAATTCAAATCTTAACGTACCATTGTAATAATTTAATAAACATAGTTCACCACTCCTGTATTGTATATGCACCGAAAGCTTTAACTATAAGTAATCTAGTGAGTAATTTGTCAAATATTTTGAGAACGTCCTCATACATACAACATTGAACATTACGCAAACGTATTCACTTGCACTAAACATTGCAACAGATTGCAAAATACTATGTGAGTTTTATGCAGTATGTTTTTTTGTTCACTTTTAATACGATGTAGGTAGTATTTGTACAAAGTGTAAGTGGATATGACCACGAGCTTTGGGAGGAGTGAACCTCGAACGTGTTGTGTGCAAGTAAAATATGAAAGCTTTTCAATAAATAATACACTTGCACTACCGAAGTGTTGTGAACTGGCACAAATTCCTATACAATCTGCCAATGGCATACGCATACATAAAAAACGGTTAAAAAATTTACCAATTGCATTCCGATAGAAAAAAACTCATTGAGAAGTGAGCGGTTGGGGCAATTCGACTTGCGACAGCCTATAGTTAAGCACACATTTGTTTCTGAGTTGCGTTGCCCTGCATTGCCTCTTTTTACATAGTTAATCATTCACTGACTACTCTATTACATTTGAGAATAGTTCATACCCTCACAATCTTTTAACACTAAACCTGCTGTAGAACTGGATCGTAGAGAGGCAAGATTGTACTTGTTCGCGCGGAGGCCATAAAATTATATTTACGCATCATTATCACATTTACGCCGTAAATACTGAATACGGAAATCAATGGTATTAAATACCTTTCAATCATGTCGGCAGTGAATAACAACGATAGAATCATGCATATGCGGCGGGTGATAGAGCAAAGATGGAAAACACGCCCTTCTGTGCAAATTGTAGCGCAATGAACACGTCGCATTGTAGCAGAATGGACGGCACTGACATGTAAAGGCAATAGGTAAAGTGCTGAAGATTAATGAGATGATATTTGTATACTCTGAAAAACTCGGTTTTTAAAGATGAAATGTGCAAAGTGATAAAGGTGCTACCTGCGATTTGATTTCTCTTTCTACTCTGTATTCAAACCAAAAAATAAACTACTTTTGTTCTTCGCGGCGATACATATGTATTACATTAATCTCCGGTAAATATTTCTTCAAATGATTGCGGTAAAATCTTTAACCTATTATTGGTATATAAACCTGCTATTATAATATTTTACTCACTGGGGACAATTTGCTGGCGTCTACAACAACAAGAGATGAACGACATGATTGCAGCAAAAGTCGAGAAGTACAATCGTCGTTAACTGATCAACATAATTTACACTACCCAAACGAATCCTTAACGGTTGTAGCGAAGCCAGTTCTTGAACAAAACATCTTGTGTCCTTTCTCTGTACCTTTGGAAATATTTCTAATTTAAGATACTTCAACAATTTCGCCGAGTCCCCATACACATTTCCAAAGGTTCCAAAACAAACCGCAATGATAAACACCGAACCACTAAACAATGCCGCGAAGAAGGCAAATTTTGGTGCGGGCAGTGCAGCACCATTTGAAATCAAAGCGAACAAACAAATTATGAAGCAAATCAGTGCCCAGTTCAAAATTGCCAAGATGATACTGTCACCTTGAATCAAATTGTAGTAGTTGCACAAGATTTGAATTTCCATGTAGCCAGCAAAGAAGTTTGATCTGATGCCTACCGTGCTTCCCCTTTTAGTTTCATTGGAATTGCTCAAATATCGATAAGTACTTAAGATACCTAACATAACAGCTAAAGCAATTTGCGGGAATGAGACACATTTTGTAAATAACAAAAAAGAGAAGTGGGTGATATCGAACATGAGCCACGACGTCCACACGGAAATCAACGTCAGCCTTGAAATTGAATGCGATGAAAGGTACAGACTACCACGTTCGGTTGTCGGAAAATGGCAAGGCTTCATGGTAAAGTAAGCAAATGTTGTCGGAGAACAGTTATCCAACCATCGTTTCATGGCGAAGTAGCAGATCAATCCATTTGAACTCAAGCCAATTGACAACATGATACCCTCCAGATTTAGTAAATGAGAACGCAGCTTCAATCCGTAAAATGTTTGGAAATACAAGACTACCACAGGGAAGATATATAGGTACATTTAGAAATGCTGACGTCTTATCGGCGGATTGGGGACTAAGGAATAACAATGTTTGGTGTAGGCCAGAGTGAATATGGGATTTCCGACTTTCTGGTAAAGATCCAAGTGATCCTTAAACGACTTGAGTAAGTTTTCACTGAAAAGCATTTCACTGAAAGTCCTCTTTGAAATGTCGATACACCACAGTTCAACGTCTCCAAAAAAAAATATTCGGGGAAACGGTTGAGCGATCTATCGTAACTTGTTTCGCAATAAACCGTAACATGTAAGTTTTATTGTCAGGCAATGAGCCAATATAAAATATTTATTAACCGAACTGTAGCTAACCTTGACGTTTCATGACGGTTAGATACCTAGTTTAAAATTCTTATTTCTATGGTTTATTGCTATTTTTTTTAACTTTTTGGGTTTGATTGCATGTGTGTGGATTTATCTGATAAATAGTCCATGTTTTTTGCTATCATGTTTCATGCCAATTTCGGCTGCGGTAAATCTGTAATAGAAATTATTACTTTTTAGACTGGTAGACTTTACGTACAAATAAATGTTTTTTGGAAACCATGCTGTGTTCTTTCATAACTTTGAAATAGTCACCTTAAAATATATATCAGAATGGGTGCTCTAAAAACATGCTACTGACGAAATGCTATGAATATACAAATAAGCTGCTTGCATTTATTCTTATTATTTATTATTTAATACAAATATTGCAATACAATTTCTGCAATGATATGCGCCAGCGACAACATGCAATTGCTAGTATACTCACAATCATTATTTGGTGTTTTCAACTATATATAGTATATTTCTCTTGTATCATACCTACATACAGTTACATCTTAACTTGGAAAAGGCCTGTCTCATGCTTTTAATCAGCGTCTTGAAAAACATTACGACAATGACAAATATGCTGAAAAGCCTTTCAAATGTTAGACGCAATGTCAAAACCATTTCCCTCATTCGTTGCCTATACTTGTCATTGTCGTTTTTCAGAACACGTACCAATATTTCCAATGCGAGTGTAGCTATAGCAGACGCAAGTATTGCTGCTACCGAAGCAATAAATATACGCAAGTCCTTTATTGAAATTATTACAGGGTCTGACGCCTCAGACCTAATCGTATATTGATACTGCTTCGAATGAAAGTAGTAATTCTTCCATAACTTCTTATCAATGACAACGTCCGGATCCTTGGCTCCAAACATTTTAGTGAAGCGCTCTACTTCGTAAAAGCTTACTAGACCAGTGCTGTCATGGTAAAAATTGTCCCATCTGGTGTGTAAACCGCTCTCAAATAGTTGCCCAATGCCACGATTAAAAATAGGATAAAACGATTTCTTAGTCACCGTCCACGGCTTGCATGTCATCAGATTTTGTATTGGAACGACTGGAGATGTCCACTTGGACGGCGTGAATATTTCAAAAATTTGCTTTTGCATCTGAACATGCCTCAATAGATCGACCTCACCAAAGGACTTTGGAGCGTTTTTAAGGGGTCCCCAGGCATATATTTCATTTAACGCAAAGCGTGCATTATTCTGAAAATAGACAATGGCTGAGAAATATCTTAAGGCATTTAACCCATCAAAGACATAAACCGTGTGGTTGTCCAACAATTGATAGTATTCGGGATAATCAGGCGTTTCCATGATTTCTTCAAGGTTCGCAGAGAGAACCGACTTCCACTTTTTTCTGTGCTCGTGGCCACTGAAAGTCATTATGGGAAGATGTGCGTTTGCCAACTCTTCCAACGTCTCGGGATACTCAGGCTCTTTGGAGATAGTCAAAGAGGAAAACATCTTCCCTTTGTAATGCTGAATCAGAACGAATATTCCAAAATACCAAATGAGACATTTCAGCAGATGTAGTTGTCGGTAAGCGGTCCACAAAAACTTCAACTTGGTCAATGAATATAAACTCTGTTCCATGAGTGAAGCCAGCAATGACATTTGTATTAGAATGACGTCCGTCATTTCTGTTGACGCTACCGTAAGTCCGGCAAACAACACAAAACATAATGCTAAGAATATCCATGTGTAGGCGTCAAACGGATTTGTGATTACACTTGCTACAGCATTTCCAAACATGTATGCGTCACTGTATTTGTCATAAGTTACCAAATAGCCCCAGTCTTCGTATTCAAAGCCCAGCTCCACAACAACACTGCGCACCATTTTCATATCTCCCAGCAAATAGTACATTGACATTGGGATCCCTCGTTTCACAACTGCCAACGTTCGTTTGCGTACATCTAAACTAAAATTCAGTTTTTTCTGGAGTGCCTCCACAACACATTGTTCGACCGTTAGTGGTTTTATTGTTTGATCATATTCGCCTCTTGTGTCACATGACTTGTTATTAGTACGGACGTTTTGGCCTATGAAGATAAAATTTATGAATCTGTGACCTAAATTAATTTTGCGCTGAAAATGCTGGACTTCAATTAAGATTGGTCGGAAGGTCGTTTCCCTTTTAACTCTTTCCTCCACTTTGCACAGGAAGCAGACGGAAAAAATTGCTTCAAAATTTCTGACTACATAGAAAAATCCTGTTTGATAATAATTTGGATAGGAGGTGTAAAAATATTGCATGAACCGCGAATGATGTGGTGTGAGTATGAATAGAATATCAGGACTATTGGCGAAGCTCTCCTTGGAAATGAAAAGTTCAGTCGGAAAGCGATTCGAGTAAAAGTCGTGGATGTAAGCATGTGCAAAACAGGCTAGAGTTTTTCTTGTCTTATAGCCAAACGATATGTTCTGTGGGAAAGAATTCACCAATTTATCTTCAAAATTTATCGACACTTTGGCAGTTGAGATTACTGATTTGCCAAGCAATTTTTCAATCAGTTTATTTAAGGTAGACTCAACATATTCCTGAATAATATTCGAAACTCTAAATTCCGTTTCGATGAATATCTTTAAATGACATTGATGTAAGGTTTGAAATAATCGGTGTACTATGTTTTCCTGAAGCGTCTGGGAATTCATTTTGTTTTGCTACGGAACCAAAAATTACATACCACCACATTATAAAAATGGCTGGTTTCATTTAGAGCAGTAGTTAATTCTGAGAGACTCACATATATACTGTCGGTTATTTTCCTTTTATTTTTACTTTGGCAAGTAATGAACACAAATTATTTTTGTATCTTGACTCTTCGACGTTCTAGTGTAGTGTGTCCGACAGTATTCTTAATAACTATTAGACAAAGTACTCAAGAGCTTTGGCGTTGTTGTCAAATAGTAATATGATGAGAGGAAACATAACAATTTGTCAAACATGATGACATTTTCAACTATACTTAAACTTTTTGTCGCCGTAAGCATCTTATTCAAAGTAATATTTTGCCAAGTTTTGCTAAAACAAGTATTTAGATACTCTTGTGTCGTAATAATGATTTAATCTTATTACGATATGATATATTATATGATATATGTGAAAGTGCACGTTCAATTTATTTTCGATAATAATGGATTCTTGCCGCAACAACCATTTTGACAACGAAAATAAATTTAAAAGCACGCCATAAAGAACAACCTGTGCTATACCTTATATCAACTGGATAACACGCAATACATTTATAAATTTAACACCAATTCAACTGAGTCATTGGCTCAAACAATCACTTCTAGCTAGTCGTTTTGAATTAGTTTCGTTGCAACAAACATCATAATATTGTATGCTTTAATTATTTTGAATGAACATTTTAGTATTTACAAAGAGACTCAAAATAATTATACTCGCATTTTATGCATGATGACTATATTACCGAATATAAGAGTTTGCCCATTTGATACATGTCGAGCCACGGCACTGCCGTGTCCCAAATCCATTACACGCTCGTATAGCACGGACTGAAACAAACATGACACTAATGGAATCTTATCAAATTAAATTTCCAGCGAAAATGTTATCGCCAAAGTATTGGATAATGACAGAAATTTAGTAAACATGGCAGTGATTTTTGCAAACTCAAAGTATTAGTAGAAAATGACAAGATAATGTGTAAGAAGGAAGGTGTAGCATTCTTATTTCCTGTGGGCTGTAAATTTCGTATATACTAAATACGAGTTTAAAACACACAAATTTGACGTCATCATCAATCTACCGCTCAATGAATCAGTGCGGTGATGTTTATTTTAGTGTATGGCGTCACTGAGAATCAGGTTCAAGGCAACTCGATTTCCATTCTAAAAGGAAAACAGAATTGAAATCAGAAATTTTGTCTTTCTCATACCTAGACAATTGATGTTAGTCACATGTGTACATTCTAATTGTTCAAAGTGAAGTTAATGATAAAGTCTTTCAGGAATGAAATATATATGTAGGATGCCAAATTGCTCAACTTCTTCATTCGGTTCTGTGTCATAACAACGAAGATTTCAAGAAAAGAAAACAAGCTGAATCCAAAGATTTTTTTAAAAAAGTAGTAATTATAAAATACAGCTTCTGGATTAATGAAGCCAAATTATTTGGAAAATAAGTCCAATTTATAAAGTGGAAAAGGTAACCACGACGCAAAAATCCTAATTTCATACGGATGCAATTCATTTGTTGAATTGAAGGGTATGCATGTAAGATTAATAACACAGAGTTCTTACTTCCCTTGATTAGAAATACGTCCCTAAATTAAAGGCATTCATCCAAGTGAACATTTATTTAAATCAGGTCTGTATTTCGCATTGCAACTCTGTGGGTCGGATAAATAGTTAAGATTTAAATTTTGCATTTTGTGACAAATTTCTAATACAGAAAGAACATTCCTGCGTCACCTTCAATAAAACGGCTACACATATCACTGCATTGACTGTGTCATAAATAGTGGATTATTATCATGATACGATAGATAGGGAACCAGAATCGTGTACTAATGCAACGCTATTATTAATTATTATAGCTGTAACCGCGCAAATAGCAGAAAACTGGACAGGTGCTAACAAGGTTGTGGATTGGTGAGGTTCTTTTCAAATGATTCATTTGTTAACATTTATAACAGCATTTTTATGAACATGGTGCTATTTCAAAGAATTTGGCGCTTCCGAATCTTTATCGTATTATCGAATCCAACGTCAGAATTTTTTGTTTCATCTCGATCGACCCAGTAGAGCGTTCAAAACTTGTGGCGAAAGTTTTTTGCGTCACTGAATGCATAATACTACATGTAAAGAATTGCGCATGGAAAAATTCTTCCATTGCGCAAACCATTGCAAGAATCCTGGTGCTCCGCTTCGCTCCGTACGGTCCCGTGTACAAAAATAACAAAAAATTGTGGATGTCACAGTTTTTGAGATAGAAATATGATATTTTGCATGAACGTAGTTAACTTTAAAAAATGCGATTTTCTTAGTTTTCTCAAATTGTGTTGTTTAAAAAAGTTTTCATCAAAAGATTGTAAATTTAAGCATTATTCTACAATTTCCGTACATGTAAATTTATTAAAGATAACAAGAAACACCAATATTAGAAAATGAAAATAATTGTCACCAAATAAAATTAGGAAGCACTAGCTGGCTAAATTTCTACATCCGACTACAACATTAATTTTTAAATGACCTGACAAAATACATAATATGAACTATGCTATTCGCTTCCAAATCCTAACTGCTTGATTCCTAGGTCGCACTTCACAACCTTCAGTATGAAACCTCAAACCTTCATCATACCAGCCACTACTCCCATCTCTATACGCCCCCACTGCACCATACGTGGACCATCCGTTTGCCGGAATACTGGTTTGATGCGGAAACTTACCAGTATTTCTTTCATAAAACTGCATTTCATTTACCCGAGGAGCGCAATCACCCTGAATGGAACCCCAGTTGCCAGACCCACTTCCCAAAGCCCGAAAAAAGAGACCTGCGTAGGAACTGGTAATATCTTGCCATGTCAGCGTTGGCCAAATCGAGCCGGGACTGGGTTGGTTGAAATACTCAACGTAGATGGATCCAGTGGGAACGACCCTTGAGCTGACTGATTCAAGTTTCTCCAGAGTATCGTCAAGTTGTTCCTGCAAGCCATCTCTCTGCTCTGCCGCCTCAGTCCGCACCAACTCCAAGTCATTTTCATGTTGTTTCCGAAGCCTGATAATTTCATTAACTGCGTCTTGTAAAGACCAGGATAAAATACGTTGGCACATTACCCGATTCCGTTTCTGACAGTTTGAGTCAGCCCAGTTCCCTCCATCGGCATTGAAGAGCTTTGCATTCCGCGGTCTTAGTTCGATGCAGGAGTTTGAAACGTTTGCAAGTCTGGGATATCCTTCCGCCCAATTGGCATAAGTCAACGGCTCTCCATCGGTCCAAGTAAAATTTGCGGTTGCTTCATCGTATTTGCCTCCTAGCCACACATAATCAAAAATATCTTGGGTATAGGTCTCCAAAAAGTCTTGAATCTGCGATTCCTTCACTCGGACTAGGGATGAAGCCGAGATCGGATTGCTCTGAGAAGCGCAAAATTTTTGAGCCTCGTCAAAGGTTAGCAGACTGGAGAACGATTTGATGCATAGTTCGTCTTTGAAAGCTGTCCAGCCATTTTCACACTCTGCCGCTTCTGAAATGAAAGACAATACGGGTGTGAGAGTAGAAATTACATAATGCTTTCATAAGTGCAGTGCGTACCTGTGCCTCTGCTAAACAAAAGAAGGGAAACTAAAAGTATGTTTTTGGGATCCATGGTTTGCTGACTTGAAAATGATTGATTAAAGTTGAATTTCGTGACAACAGTAAGAACTGAGCAGAGACTGAATTTTTCTCAGAATATATACCATTATTTGAAGTGGTTTGTTTGCTTCAACTGTGTGAAAACATTGTGAGCTCGTGCAACGAAGTTGTGCAATTTATGCCACTGTAATTAATTCAAACCAGAACGAAGTTATCTCGAGCGCAATGAGGAAAATGTTTCCAGTTTTTAGTTTTTATCTTATTGAAAACATATTATAATTGTTAAGTATGTCTGCATGGCTTGTTTTTGTAAATGTCATGGCGTGGGTTATTATTATTTAATAAGTGCCATAAATACGTAGTAACAGACGTGCATAAAAGAAGATGTTCTAACTTATTGTGAGAGCATGGCATTGCACAGTATACCATATCGACAGGTATATGGCTGTAGCGCGTATTAATAATTTGTTGTGTAAAGTTGTTTTTGTGTTTTCCTTGTTTAATTACATGTGATGTGTTTTAATATTGTAGTTTAACACTATTGATTACAGACAACGTAGGAGTTTTATGCTTGTCAAAGTTACAACTCGATTTTGTTGTCAATCCCGAGAACATGATATGTCCCACTTGCAACAATGAAATAATTTTTGTTATCTTTTCCTTATGACATGTCCAATGAATCTGATCCATCATATTACTTTAGTTTACAGAACGTAAAATTTATTTTAAATCAATGTTACCTTTTAAGGTAAGAACAGATCATTGATACAATATTTGCGAATGAAGAATCGTGATTACTACTGTGACTCTAGAATAAAAATGTATTCAGTGTGATTCTTCAGTACATGTCGTTTATGATGAAAACTTGTAAATATTTTCTAGTTAAAAAAATAAAACCCGTTTTCTGCTCATTATTGTCACTCAATTTCTGAAATTGAGTGACAATAATGAAATGATTTCATTATTAACTTATATTTCTTCTTGTGTAGACATTTATAAGGTTGCTCAAGCTATTCCTGTTCCTGAAAAATTAATGATGTTCTGAATGGCATTCATTATTCACATGTATCAAATGCAAAAATTACTTGAAATCACATTGTCGTAGTTAAATGTTTATATTTTGAAGCAAAATTGTTCATGTGGGGGTAAGTCATTGCAACACATAACTTTAATGATGGCTAACTTGAATTGCAATTTAATGCATCGGTCTTCATTTTGCTACAGACTCCACTTATATACGTCACGCAACATATTCTCGAGTAAAATCTTACATTTATCGGCAGAAGCTCTTCCTCGGACATCGGACAACTCTCCCTCGGACATCGGACAAACTCTCCCTCGGACATCGGACAAACTCTCCCTCGGACATCGGACACACTCTCCCTCGGACATCGGACAAACTCTCCCTCGGACAAACTCTCCCTCGGACATCGGACACACTCTCCCTCGGACAATGCATGTCGAACAATATAAATGCTTGTCCGACAATATAAATAAATGTCGGACAATACTAATACATGTCGGACAATACTAATACATGTCGGACAATACAAATACATGTCGGACAATACTAATACATGTCGGACAATACTAATACATGTCGGACAATACTAATACATGTCGGACAATACTAATACATGTCGGACAATATTAATACATGTCGGACAATACTAATACATGTCGGACAATACTAATACATGTCGGACAATACTAATACATGTCGGACAATACTAATACATGTCGGACAATACTAATACATGTCGGACAATACTAATACATGTCGGACAATACTAATACATGTCGGACAATACTAATACATGTCGGACAATACTAATACATGTCGGACAATACTAATACATGTCGGACAATACTAATACATGTCGGACAATACTAATACATGTCGGACAATACTAATACATGTCGGACAATACTAATACATGTCGGACAATACTAATACATGTCGGACAATACTAATACATGTCGGACAATACTAATACATGTCGGACAATACTAATACATGTCGGACAATATAAATATATGATGAAACGTGTAATCTCACTCGGGAAACGTGTAATCTCACTCGGGATACGTGTAATCTCATTCGGGAAACGTGTAATCTCACTCGGGAAACGTGTAATCTCACTCGGGAAACGTGTAATCTCACTCGGGAAACGTGTAATCTCACTCGGGAAACGTGTAATCTCACTCGGGAAACGTGTAATCTCACTCGGGAAACGTGTAATCTCACTCGGGAAACGTGTAATCTCACTCGGGAAACGTGTAATCTCACTCGGGAAACGTGTAATCTCACTCGGTAAACGTGTAATCTCACTCGGAAAACGTGTAATCTCACTCGGGAAACGTGTAATCTCACTCGGGAAACGTAATCTCACTCGGGAAACGTGTAATCTCACTCGGGAAACGTGTAATCTCATTCGGGAAACGTAATTGATTGAGCAGTTTGAGTTGGAACTTATAATGATCCATATGGCCTCAACAATGTAAAAACAGGCAGCACTCCACTGGCGACACGCATTTTGAATCAGCGAGCGAGGGGCGATAAAAGCATTGCCCAACTGATGAAAATTACAATTTAAAATGCTTATTGAGTGCAAAATTCTGGAGGATTTATTTTTCGTTCGACAGAAGGGAGCTTCCTTCCCATTTTGATGATAATCAGTTGGGGGAGCAAAATGCTCCTCTAAATAATTATAGCATACCATACATTGTTAATCCGAAAAGAAAACTGACAATAAGAATGGGTTGGCAATAGAAGCAATCACATTATATGACAACGGAACCATAATGGAGTGCCCTGGGGAGCCGAATCAAAGGAATTGCACAAAACGAGGTAGTATAATACAGTAATTGCTATGATCCCCCGTTGTTATTAGTTTTCGAAGATTTGAGACATTTTATGCGAATGTATCAATCACCCTGTTTACCTGTCTGACGTGTCCACGATATCTGGTTAATGATAACATTCATGGTGTAACATTCATTCATGGTGAAACGTGTAACCCCAAATGGTCTATTTGGGGTTACACGTTTCCCGAGTGAGATTACACGTTTCCCGAGTGAGATTACACGTTTCCCGAGTGAGATTACGTTTCCCGAGTGAGATTACACGTTTCCCAAGTGAGATTACGTTTCCCGAGTGAGATTGCACGTTTCCCGAGTGAGATTACACGTTTCCCGAGTGAGATTACACGTTTCCCGAGTGAGATTACGTTTCCCGAGTGAGATTACACGTTTCCCGAGTGAGATTACACGTTTTCCGAGTGAGATTACACGTTTACCGAGTGAGATTACACGTTTCCCGAGTGAGATTACACGTTTCCCGAGTGAGATTACACGTTTCCCGAGTGAGATTACACGTTTCCCGAGTGAGATTACACGTTTCCCGAGTGAGATTACACGTTTCCCGAGTGAGATTACACGTTTCCCGAGTGAGATTACACGTTTCCCGAGTGAGATTACACGTTTACCGAGTGAGATTACACGTTTCCCGAGTGAGATTACACGTTTCCCGAGTGAGTTTACACGTTTCCCGAGTGAGATTACACGTTTCCCGAGTGAGATTACACGTTTCCCGAGTGAGATTACACGTTTCCCGAGTGAGATTACACGTTTACCGAGTGAGATTACACGTTTCCCGAGTGAGATTACACGTTTCATCATATATTTATATTGTCCGACATGTATTAGTATTGTCCGACATGTATTAGTATTGCCCGACATGTATTAGTATTGCCCGACATGTATTAGTATTGTCCGACATGTATTAGTATTGTCCGACATGTATTAGTATTGTCCGACATGTATTTGTATTGTCGGACTAGCATTTATATTGTTCGACATGCATTGTCCGAGGGAGAGTGTGTCCGATGTCCGAAAGAGAGTTTGTCCGATGTCCGAGGGAGAGTTTGTCCGATGTCCGAGGGAGAGTTGTCCGATGTCCGAGGGAGAGTCGACACCACATTTATCTAATAACATGATAGATATAAAGTTTATCTTGACGTCACGCAAAAATTATTCTGTGGCTTGAAACGATTATTAACTTAAGATATCTCTTTATTGTTGGCGTTCTGGTGAGATCCTGTTTGGAAATTGGTACCAAATGCAAACTATGAAGCGTCTTCATAAGTTGATACAAATTAATCCCGCTGTATTTTTTGCTTTAATGATGCATTTTAATAACGTAGGTATGTGGAATTCAGTATATTTTTAGTTCTTTTCTGCTAATGAAATTACAGCTGTGGAAGCTCTATTTTAGTTTCGTGAATTTCCTTATTCAACTAATACTGTGCAATGTGTAGAAAAGTGTGTAAGAAAATTGACTTATTTGTTAATATTAGCTTTAAAATGCTACGTTATGTATTGTATACAATCAATATGGTAACAACACATTTGTCGTTCTTGATCATAATTGTTTACGCAAATTCATTTTGGAGAGCCGTAGACACAGTAATTTGATTTTGTCATGCAGCACCAATTTTCAGAATGCATGGCCTTTTCTACTGACGTTTTTTTCATATAAGTATTATGACGACGCGTTGCCTTCCCATTGCATCCTAGATGTGTACCTATGTTGGGTGTGTAACGACTTGTATGTTTAGTGTGAAATTGTCAAATCAAATTAATCTCGGCAGTTTATTGAATTGAATTTACGGCAATTGTTTCCTCAAAGCGTCAAAATTGTTTTTGCTGACTCGAAAGCGGAAGGATTTACGTTTTTACTTAGTTCGGGACTTGAGATTTCGTTCACACCCATAGGACACATTTTGGCAGCATCAATCTACTAGAGCAATAAACTATTTAAATCACAAACAAATTTACTTCAAACGGAAACCTTTCTACATTGATCTTAGCGGGACTATTTCAGCGTAGCATGTAGACAAAAGCAACCCTTTTCCCCAAAATGCGTGAATATTTATTTCTGCAATATACCCAGTTCAGTAAACTTACACATTTTTGCGTTCTCGAAATCCATCCGGAAATGAAATATTTAAGTAGTTCAGTTTTACATAATAATAAATTATTCAATGCGTCGTAGAAACTGTACTACAAAGACCGCCTTAATAGAAAACAAGTTTTTGAAGTCAAAGCAAAATCTCTTTTAACTTTTTCAGGTGAGTTAGGAAAGTGTTAAGGAAGAGAAATGTTTGTTATTGGTAGTTGGCTGTCAAAGATTATCAATTAACATTGGAATTTCCTTTAAGGATAAGAATTGCTTATATCAAAATAATGTTCCTCATAGTTCCAGTTGTAGGGTGGATACTGGTAATTATGTTCGAATGAATGTCGCGAGTCCCCGACAGCCCCAGTAAATGATGCCACAAGAGAACCAACCTAGCCGATCGATCACCGGACAGAACAAAGAACATCATGACACTATTTCAATGTCACGTTATACATAAAAATCAATTTTTTATGGTGCACTTAATTGCTGAACTTATCATGTTAGGGGTGCGTCGATGGGGAATGTCTATGAATTTCTTTTGGAAATATCTTAAAGAAATTGGAAGTCGTACGAAAAGTCCTTCTTTGTGATTACGATACAAAAAAATGTTGTTTTCATCTGCAACTTATTTATATTTCCGTCTTTGCTAACTGGACTACAGGATGTGACTTTCAATATTTCATATAGGGTTTTTCGGAAAATTAGACAAAAGACGAAGAAAAGTACTACTTAGATTGTTTCCTGCTAATTACCGTGCAGAAAGATGTTTGCTGCTATCGATACTACTTATTGCTGTAGAGCACATCGGACGAGACAACTTTTCCAAACATGTAGACCGCAACCGCCAGTAAATGAAGGGCCAAATCGTGTTGCAAGTAGGTTTCGGCATCTGTGTCTTTCCTTGGCATGTGGAAGGCGAACTGTTTCCATCGTGCTCAGGTATGACCTTCCGAGTATAAATATACCAAGTCGTCATTTACTGAAATTATGTAACTTCGCTTTTTAAGCACAGAAACGTGAGAACTGTCAACAGATTTATACTCTCAATTTACACTTTATTATTTGCGGCGTCGAATCAGCACGTTGAAGGCATAAGTTTTCTTCCTTCAGATTTACGTTAATTTACTTTCATTCTCACATTATCATAGCGACGAAGTGTTAGAAACCAGTTTATAACTAACTGTAATTAATTTGTATAGGAAACACCCGCTATCGCGCTCACAATTAGATTTTTCAGCGGAAACAAAATATCCTTCAATCTTTCAGATTTCTGATTTGTTCAGTTACAACTTTTAAAATTCTGTCCGCTTAACGTTTTATTATTATTCATATGTTTAGAAGTTAACGGATTTGGAAAAACATCGATTGATGTTTAAATTCATAATAATGCCAAAATAGTCAAATCACCAAGCACTTGCTATAAATTAGAGCTATAATTATTTTAAATGAATTCCTAACCAAACAAGACATATTTCGACATTTACAAACACGTACTTGTTACTCATCTAGTAGAAATCACTTTGTCCGATTACTCGGATTGCAACCTCCTATACAATAAACGTTTTAATAATTAATTACAAGTACGCCAGTTGTGTCCTCAATTTGTTCCTCCACAAAATTAGTTTTTCCTGTTCGTGTAATAAGTTTTAATTGATTTTTGATAATGCCATTTCGTTGGTGACTTAAATCCACACTGTGGCTACATATTACTTAAAAATCAGGTTTTATGAATTGGGTTGCACGTACTATGTCGACGCCAAAATTACAAATGTCAAGGATAAATTCCATTTGTTTAGTATAGATGAGTTGGCGTCGTGGTACTGGTAGGTAACGAGTGTCAAAGATTATAAATCGATATTGTTGCTCACAGTTTCAGCCGTGTGATGGATACTATTGATTCTGGTTTGGTAATTTAGAACTAAACTGCAAACATTTCGAATTCAATGTATGCTTTCAAGACTTCGTATAGGTTCAACGTTTCTCTTCATGTCATTAATTCCAAGCAGAAATGGCAATGAATGTTTACAAAAAATTTAATTCTGATCCTGCTATTGTAAGAAGCAAAAAGATAACACCTTGAGTGGTATCAATCAATGCTTCATATTCAATGACAGCCAACATGGTCATTGCAAAATTCTTGTTAGCTTCTAACATATGACTAATTTTTTGATCAAGTAAGATAGCAACTGGCAAATCAAATTAACAGTACGTGTAAAATGGTATTATGTAACAGCGACGTGAATATATGCTTTCCATGTATTCGAACTTCCCAAAATCTCTTCTGTCTACCTAATATTCCGTAAGTAAACCTCGAAAATAGTAATATCATATGATTTAAAATATCTTGCCTCTATTATCACTCATTATTTTAACGCCGACAATTGCAAATATGGAGCAGGTGGCAATAATAGTGACTCAGGCTTTTGTATTTTCTGTCGACTATGAATAGCAGATATAGCTGATATTGTTATGATTGCTGATTTTTATATTTGTTTCTATTCAGCCTTACATTTACAGTTCCATAGTTCCAATAATAATATTTCAGTTTCTTAGCGTATAAATTTGTTAAAATCTGCAAAAGCTATGACATAGCCCGAATTGCAAAATACAAATGTGTTTTTGTATTTTGTAATCACGGTATTTTGTAATCACGGTATTTGACGGTTTTGTATCCAAAGCAGGTAGATAAAAATTGGGTAATAGGAATACATTTTTAGACCAGGTTCGATTACTTCGTTCTTGCGAAGTTTATCAGTAAAAGTTATTTTTTAATTATTCCGCAATTTTCAATTTATGACTATCTTTATTTAAATTGATGCAATGATGTTTATTTAAATTAATTAACTGCTGCATTGGCCGTTTTGTGATATGCTGCAACACAGCGAACGAAATTTCATTTATGCATGGACATGGAACTAATTTGTGACACAGCTGAAAAGGGTCTAGCTGGTTACCTGAATAGTAGATTACATTGGATTTTAATGTGCAGAAATCCTATACGGCGTTACACTCACCTATTAACTATATCCGGCATTAAATAATTCTTTATGCACACCTAACAACACATTCAGATATCCAAAAAATGTGACCTAATGATTTTGACAATTCTTGAGATCCAATGGAATTGAGTACTACTACTACCACAAAATCACGAATCATAACACATGTTATGCCGAGTTCTTTGCTACCCTTTTTTTATGAACGAGCGAAAATCATTTTTTATTATACCTTTCCTTCGTTCTCTTTGCTTGCGTCCCCTCCCTTTTTTAAAATAAAATATTGTTGTTTCTCGGGTTCTTTGCGAAGCGCAAAGTCTATCTACTGCTACTCTTTGCTACTAAATATGATCAAAAGATGATACTCAAATAAAAATCATTCATCTCGTTTCTTAACATCATGTTTTCATCGCATTTTATTTCGATGTCAAATTGTCCCAACGTTATTCGAGAATTAATCAGCCACCCAATAACCTCACCCATTAGCCAAGATCCGTTCTCTTTCACAGTCGAGAGTAGTGTAATGCATTCCAAGACTCAAGATCGAATGAGAGCGAGCTCAGGGACCGGGTCCCTTTTATACTGCTCCGCTCCGCATCACAATTTACATTTTTCGTATTTACATTTGCATAAAATCGTATTCAGTAACTATTAGCGAAACCGGATTGTCATTTCCGTGACTTCCTCGAATCAAAATCTAATTACTACGAATACGTAGGATCTATATAGGTAGACTCACTGGTATAGTTTGATGCCCCTATGTATTCGTGCCAGAGGTCCAAACGTCATAAAAAGTGTCTTCGATGAATCCGTCCTAGAGCTAAGAGGATTAAAGATAAATGCAAAATCTTTTTTGTATATTATTCCGAAGACTATTACACAGGTATAACTTTCTTTACTTTTTCGAAATATTCGAAATCGCGTCCTTAAAATTGATTTTCTCATAGAACCCTTCCTGCCGTCGTCGATCTTGGTCTGTTGGAGGAACTTGTTTATGGGGCAATTTGAGAAAATCGATTTTAAAGACACGATTTCGAAAATTTGGAAAAAGTAAGCAAATTTTTACTTGCGCAATCTTCTGAATATTACACAAAAATGATTTTGTATCTAACTTTAATACTGTTAGCTGTAGGACGGATTTATCGAGAACACTTTTTATGATGTTTTGACCACTGACCCGAATACGGATGCACATACGGTCACCAAACTTTACCAGCGAGTTTACCGTAATAGGTGCTACGTACTATTAACAATTACATTTTTATTCAAAGGAAATGATAATCCGGTTTCGTTAATAGTTGCTGCTATATATGTTGCTGCTGCGGCTATATATGTATGGACAATAAACGATCTTATAAAAACACGCAAACACATTTGTACATATTCACTTTTGCTCTCCTGAGCAAAAGTATGAAAAGTAAATTTGCCATAGCCGAGTTATTAGGGATTAAAATTTAAAATTAAAAAATGTAAGGATGTAGTTCCCTGAGCAAAAATAATTTAAAACTGCACACTATCAACATGCATCAAGTCCATGTATCCTATAATTGATCAAAAAGTGTAGTCTCATGAGCAAAATAATTTAAAATAATGAAATAATACTAGGTTGGTTAATGATTTGCTGGCTTGGACATATTATTCTCATATTGCATTAGTATCCCATTTTGGCGTTTGTATGCTTCTACTTATATGGATTCGGATCCGTCTGATTTTCCTCCTTTCTCTTTGCTTTACATCGCTTCTTCCTATCCTTTGGTTTATCTAACACTTGTGGATATAACTTTACTTCAGAGCTCTTTTCTCTCGCTTTCTTTGCAATGATCGCTGTTTATTCTTACTACACTTGGTGGACTCTAGAAATTGAGGATGCATAGTGCACTTGTTATAAAACATAAACACCAAACTCTCACTAAAATATTGTTAGTACTGTTTGTTTTGTTTTATTGTCTATTGAAATATTGTCTTTGAGCGTTTATTGTTTTTAACACTTGTGAGTTTTAACACACTAGTGAATATATTTAGTAGATTAGTGTTCCTACATTGTCACTATTCAGTTCATTATACACTGTATTCATAACTTTTGCTTGAAATTTTCTGGAGGAGCAGTACCAGATTGGTTGGGAGCCCTCTCGGTCATTTCGGTAGAGTCTTCCGAATGGTCATTAGATTTGAGACGGATAAGACGGAGCAAGCAGGACCAGACCAACATTCGGTTCTCCCATAAAAAGTTTAGCCCATGCAAAACTTGCTCATGGTATTTGATAAAAAAAACAAATTGCTACCAGAGTTAAAATGGTTGTAATGAAACACCCAAACAATACCCACCGCTTCACAGGCTCCACCGTAATTCTTTCTGACTTCAAGACACTCAGTTCATCCGTTTCCGTTTTTATTCATAAGCGTTAAGAACACCGTCAATTTGGTATTTATTCCTCATATCCCTGACCGTCATATGCTACTACGCCTTGAATGGAGAGATCGGAGAGAAATGATACGTTCAATCTCTCTGATGGTTTTGGTAAAACTGGTAGGTTTGAAACAATAGATCTGTTGGTCAACAAGAAGATTTTATCCACCGTATCGAAATATTTCCTACTGTTATTTCCTAATAGTTTTTTACAGAACGTATCCCTTTCTTGCATTTCATTCATATCCCCTAAACTAATTATTAAGCTAGGGATTGTGCCTTCTGACTTCTCGTGGCCAACTGGCAGCCTACTTAATAACTTCATTTGGCTTCCGCATTTTTATTCCTGGGTAATATCATAACTCTGGAGAAAAAGTGCCCATCTTACAAGCTTCCATTCCCGTGTTTCGTTATAATGTGATAATAAAGGTGCTTCTGTAAGAAATGCTTGCTTTCAGCTTTTCAATGCTTTTTTAGTAATCAAAACAAGGGTGATGCATTTTTCACTTATTCCTTATTCCACTTCACTTATTCACAAGTCCTGGATAAATTTCCTATAGAATCCAAAGCAACCCAGTATCATTCTTACACCTTTCTGATTCGTTGCCGGAGGGAGTCTTTTAATTGCTTCAACTTTTGTCTCTAAAGGATGAATCCCATCAGTTGTTACTAAATGCCCCAGAATGCAAGTTTTTTATGGACGATTTAGCATTTCTTCGTGCTCAACTTCACACCGTACTCACTAAATCTTTGTAGAACCTTCTTTAGATTCTCGCAATGTACTTCCACTGTTTTTCCTATGATTATAATATCGTCTACAAAAACTAACGTATTTCACCATAAGAAGCCAACACAAATACTTTGCATTACGCGTTTGAAGTAGTTGCTTCTTGCATTCGATAGCCTAAATGGCATCGTTCTGATAACTGATAAACTGATAAAGGCCATCCGAAATACAAAACGCTGTAAGAGGTTTGGAGTCCTTATGAAGTGGAATTGACCAAAATCCTTTGGTATTATATTTGACCAAAATATATATTTGGAATTGACCAAAATATTTAAATCTAGTAATGAAATTAATCCTGCGTTTGCTCGTACCCAATCTAATACTGTCTGTAAGTTTGGGATCGGGTATGAATCCCTTTCGGTCACCCTATTCACGGGTCTATAATCAACAGCAAAACGAAAGGTTTTGTCTGAATGCGCTTTTACTAAAACTACTCCCATCGACTACTGGGAATAAGAAGGTTCAATAATCCCCTTTTCTAACAACTCTTCAAACTTTTCCCTTTCAATCTTTTCTAAAAGTGATGATTTTTGGTATGGCATTCGCTTTATGGGTTTTGCACTCGGTAATAACTTTATTTCGTAGAATTGACCCTAAATCTCTCCAACCTCTCCTTCTCTGGCAAAGACTCTGAATACTCACCCACCACCTTATATATCATATCCCTCTAACTCTCCTCTAACTCGCCATTAATAATACTTCGTAATTCTTCTCTTTCTATATCCTTCCCACGAAACTCCTGCTTCTTTACACTTAAAACAACGAACTCATTCCTTTCTTTAATCCATTTCACACATCCTAATCTCATGCCTGCCGGTACCACAACTACTTCATTGCTTACGTTACATACTGGAAGACGTAGGGTTTCATGACTATCGTCTTTCACAAAAAACCTCGGAATAACCAAACACTTTTTCCACACGTGCTCTGCGGATGGTTCTACAATGTAGCTATCAACTTTCCTCTCTTTTAATCTAGTATCAACTAATTTTACTATTTTTGGCTTTATAACCGTTCTATATATACATCGTAGAAACTTGTCTGCTTCCTTAACTGGAAGATCATCTATTTCAATATTACACAGAAAAGTTGCTCTCATTCTCCTTTGCTTCCATATCCATTTTTCCCTCAACGTATAATAACGGCTCACTGATGTTTTTGAATCTGGACTTGCTCACATTGTAGTCAAGAACAGTCTGATACATCTCCTGAAAATCGACACCCGGGATTGCCTTGAACTATCCTAACGTACATCACCTGCTTTACAGGAGGTGCTCCTTGCATATCAATGATTACCTCAGTGACGCCGATCACATTTAATGGAATTCCCTTCCCTTTCTTGAAAATCTTGATCATCTGCTTTTGTTTGTCATCCAACTCATTCTCCCATGCCTTATATTTGTCGCATTTTCCTTAAACCCAACTACCTCCTACCGGCTATATATGTACAATAAACTATCTAATAAATTGAGTGTGTACGTATGTTTATTTCGCATTGTGAATGAATGCAGTGCCTGATATGACTTGAAATGTAGTGACTAAAACTTACATACGGGCTGTGTGGACCCATACTCTGATACGTGTCAGCGCCACACAGCCTATTAGTGACCCCCTTGTTCCATGGATTAGGAACAGGTCAAAGTGGTCTTGGGGTTGGTTGTTTTGAGTTCACATTAGTTGCTAGAATGAAAGTTGTATTCCTTTGGTAGATGTTACTGTTCCGTTGGTAAAATCTAATGTAATATATTTGCCACTTATTTAGCAGTAATTTTCGACGTAGTTCATGCCACAGCGCGCATTTAAATTTTTTTACTCCCCACAGTGGGTTTGAAAATGACGAATTTAAGTATTACTTATTGTTTCGTAAAAGGTACTTATCCAAATATTGGCATAGTTTAAAAAAGTTCAACTATAGAATAGGGCACAATTATAATTCGAAACTGTATTTTGCAATTTAGAATTATAGTAAGCCCGACGTGGGCTACCTTTATCGCGAAGATTGAGACTAAATTTGCACTTGGAAAGCACGAGTAACCATTCAGTTGGTCTGTTCGGTTGGAAAATTTGCGGCTCTGGCATTTTAGGTACTCTCATAAGATTATGCACGTTTTAATTGTTAGGCTTTGTACACTTTGAGATTAAGTTGCTGATTCCGAAAACTTTAAAAAAATCCGTACATTCTGTTGGCAACGTCTTGTGATATTTTGTGGTTGGATAATGTATCTATTTGGCAAGTTCATAGCTTTATAAGTTAGAGTTGTAACACCTTGAAATGCGTGACTTCAACAAATAGGGTTTACCAAATTTTTAGTTACAACTTTGCAATGTCACCAATAACAAGAATGAAATTCAAAATGACAGTGAATTTAGTTGAAGTGTACAGAATTTATTATCCTAGAATTTTTATTACTTCAATTTGTAATTAAACATATGTGGGGAAGGCAATATTACTTTCAACATCCGATAATGGTCATCAATATGACAAACCAATACAGTCGGAGAAAATATTAATAAACATTTCGGTTTAATAACTGATTAGTTTGTAGTAATGTGCTCTGATAAATCAATGACTGATTTCGACATGACATAAATCTTGTTAATATCAACTCCGCAATAAGTAACAAATTATATTCTATTGTTGAAAGTAACTGCAGGTGCCTTGGTTCGTACATCTATAGGAAGGGTCCTTCAATATAATAAAATTCAAAATTGGGTTCACGACTTGAATGTGTAAAAATGAGGTAATGGAAAATGTGCCACCACAAATATTCTGTTTAGTTCTTTCAATATTTTCATCGAATCTTTAAAAGTGTGCATTTTTGTTTGAGGATAGGAATCGTTGCCAGTTAACGCTTTGATGACTATATAACAAGGTGTTGCCGGGATAAAATGTCTTATTCTTTAATACATATCGGCCACTTCCAGCCGAGCATTTCATTCCACTTTATATAGGAAAAGTTAATACACCATTTAAATTTCGAGACTTGTATTTGTTTAACAGTAACTAATCCTGTTCGTCACTAACGTTCAGAAAGATTATCCGTATGTTTGACGATTACCCTAAAACCCAGTTGGTTCATCGAGAGGCTTGTTAGGTTAGAACACTTGCTTTAAATATCTAATATAGCCTAACAAACTTAATTGAAACTGAGTTACCTACCCTTTCCGTTTCAGAGATTGGAGGTTGATTTTTATGTTGCGGCGTACTGTTTAAGGGGGCGTGCTATAGTATGTAACGCTAAAAAACCGATTTTTCGGGCCCCCCTCCCCCCTATGTCACGCATTTGTCACAAAAAATGAGACCCCCACCCCCCTTGTCATGTCACGCAAATCGATGTATTTTATATGGTAACGGAATTAATTACACATGCATGCGTCTAAATCTAAACCAAATTGAATCAATTAGGTTTGCTCCAGATCTGAATGTCATTAATATAATCACACTCTATTGTAAAAAATTTTAGGTAATAGTTAATTAGTTAATTGTTACAGTTAAATCTCTTCGCCGGCGCCGGCTATAAATATATTTAGCCACAACTTTTATTTAGCAGGTAATTTAATTGCTATGTATTTTAATATTAAAGGAACAAAACAACCGATTCAACGAAATTTAAATTGTGTAGTAATTAAATACAGTAGACTGTTTTAGTAAAGCAGGACAACTAGCCTATGTTTGCTTCTTTCGCCGCCTTCGTCCACTCACGGTTTTTTAACAGCCTCCGTCCATGGACTTTTAATATGGGTTGCAAAATCAATAATATTATTAACTTCTTGTGGGCTCTCCTCCATTGGAACATCTAGGTCTACGCCATGAAGATCCTCCTCGTCAAACCAGTCGCTGTGGATATCGTTGAGTCGTGATGTCCAAATTACCATTCGTTCCTGTTGACGAATTGCTGCGACTCTAACAGGCCTGTTTCCGCGACGTTGAGATAAGATTCCTTGCCCAAATTGCCCATCATTCGGCGCCGAATGTGTGGAGTTGCAAATCCGTTGGTGAGCCTTAACACTTTTCAGACGCAAAGTACACACCACAATTATTACATGTTCTGCATCCAAGAAGCTCCTTGACAACCGGGCAGCAAATATCGAAAGGAACTTCTCCACTGATTGGGCTACGCAACAGTTGATCATTTATTGTTCGGCGCAATAATAAAGAAGACAATTCATTTGTTGCGTCAGCGTTATCATGGGCCACCATTAGCTTTTGATTTATACAAAGTGGTGCAGGTACAAATCTAGAAAACACGTTTCCATAATTCCCTCGCATTTGCGAACAGTAATGAACATTATCGCATTTCACAATCTGGAAATAAGAGTATTACACTCATTATATTAAGGTCATAAAATATTGCGCACAAATGTTTTTACTTTTAGTCAGCGCTGACTATTGGTTTTACTTGAAGAAAGTAGTGACCCTCTCGAACATGGTTACGCTTCCATTCCGGTAGAGCTGCTTCCATATTCACGCGCTCACTCTCTTCAGGTCCAATATATTGAGCTTTTGTTAAATACCCATCAATCACTACTGAGCTCCAAATTTCCGCCAAAGTTTCGCCTGCTTTCTAAAAATTTCTACGTTCCAGGGTTTCGTCGACAGTTCTACCTCGTTCGTCCAGATGTGTCCCGTATTGATCATGCTCCAGAATAAGTCCAGACAATTCTCGGCTTAGAGGAGCCATTCGCCTCTCAACCCGGTTAAATGCATTGGTGGCAACAAAAATTGCGTCCAGATTATGCTTTTTGAAATGGGAAATCGCTTCGTTGATAACCTTTTCGTATCTACAAATTAATCGGCGCCGATTATGATTAAGTGACCAAATATTTTGAGTGAGTGAGCGATGTTTAATCAAGATCCGATAAATATTTGTAGTACCTGGGATTTTCGTCGGGACCACCGTCAACTATTACTATGACAATGGGCTTTACTTCGCCGGTGTCCATCCGGGTAAATGACATGCTGCATCTGCGAGTAACGTGTCGAAATCTTTGGCATGGGACGAAGCTGTACTGCTACAATGTTTTCCGCTACGAATGACAATGTATGTTGGCCCACTGTACGTTACGGCCCGAACGTCTCCAAGCATTTTCGGTTTCACATCCATGATCCCGTACACAGAAGGAATTAGCTTGTGTCGCTCGGCAACAACCCAATCATGGTCGGGAAGAGTAACACGATAATCAGCATGCATTATCACCGGTGCCTGCTTTTTAGCGGCAGTGATTCCAATGGGCACCCTCGCCTGTTTTATGTGTAAATGCAATGAGCGCTCATTGAAAAACATTTATTGGTAATGAGATTTTAAATGCATGCAACTATGTAATAATACCTTATCATCCTGACTAATAAATAGAACTTGACTTGGCCCGAGAACTGACGCGATTTCCTCCAAATAACGTATCGCAGTTTGACAAAACTTAGCATCCACATGAGTTTTGTGTTCGTCGTTGAAAGCTCTTTGTAGCCTCACCGGAACCGTTACAACATGTCGCTTTTCCTCAACGGTATTGCTTTTTTTCGGAATCAATCGCAGGTACAGTGCACTTCTTGAAATCTGAAGGAGGAAGGAGGAAAATTACTAGACTTTAAAAAAGGAGATTAAAATGTTTACTGCACTATTACAATTGAAAGTTAACCTTGTATCCCAAATCATGAAGTTCAGATTTTAATTGATCCAATGTTTTGACGGAGTGGAGGGACTCTGAACGGCGCCGTTCATGTGCTGCGGCTGAATGAGTAACGATTTCGACGATGGTTTTTAAAAGCTCCGGTTGGTCGTCTTCCAACCTTGGCCGTCCAGTCTGAGCTCGTCTCTTAAGTTTTTTTGGCTAGGTCAGGGTTATCCAATATAACCTTCTTGTCGTGTTCTCGCTTCCGCCGTTGCCTCTCTCGGTTTTTTCGCAAATTGTCAAGGTCAGCAGTTTTCTTTCTTAACTCCGTTTGTTTTTCTTTCAGTTCATTTAGCTGCTCAATCGTTGCCAATCCCTCATCACGTTTATTTATAAGATGTTGGGTGTCTTGATTAAGATTTATAATTTCCTTGTTGAGCTTCTCTTCCACTGGCCGGGCGCGAGGTGGCTGTTTATGGGTCACTTCTTCATCGGCGCCGATGATGGAATTTGGAACCTGTTGTGGCGGAACCTTGATACTCCCAATGAACTTGATTTCGTCACTTGACTCCGCCCTCGATTTTGGGAGGATTGACTAACAAAAAATAATTTACCCTTAATACATGTACAAACACAAACACCAGGAGAATTGTTTTGAATCATGCCAGTTGAAGTATCCATTAGTTTACCCAGAATGTGTCCAGTTTCTTTCGCTTTTCCGCTGCTTCCTCCTTCCATTTCAAAATTTCTCTATGGGCGCTATCTGGAAAATCTGGAGCCTTTTTTAGCTCTTTCCAAATTAAGGAAACTTTCGAATCTATCTGACCGTGGTGTAATTTAGGATTTGCAATTTTGAAATGATGGCGCAGTTCGCCGTAGAGCTGTGTGTTCTGATCCTTCATTTTACACTTTAGTCGAAATTCAGTTTAATTAACTACAGTTAAAAAATTAGTAAGTTTATGAAACTGAATTGACCGTAGAGGAGTGAAGAGCACGACGAAATCTGCATGATCAATTCAGCAGCGCTGCTGATGCAAATGCACTGAACGTGCTGTTTAAATAATGAGTGTATCATGGAAGGGGCAAATTGATGCTTTTGGGTCTTGTACATAAACCTGTCCTTTGTTACAACAAAAATGGGAAAGCTAAATAATATATTTGTATGCTGTTTTGTAATATTTGTACGCGTGACCATAACAAAAAAGTTTGAAACCCACACCCCCCCCCCCATGTCACAAAATGTCACGGCTTTTATGTGACCCCCCTCCCCCCTACCTGCGTTAGATACTATATACACGCCCCCTAATAGAAAAGAATAGAGTAAGAAACTTAACCGCGCTTGAATGCATGCTGCTAACGTACCACTATTCCCGAGAACTGCTATTAGTACGTGGCAAATGTATTTTCCCGGGAAAAATATTTGACCAGACATTCTGAAACTAAAAAGAGCTGTTAGATGCACATATGTTTCAAGAAAATATAATGTCTCGAGTTGTCATGAATTACATAATTAATTGTCTCCCCGTGTGGAATAACACTCTGTAGATGAGTTTCTTTTCAACTGTAGGAATGCACAATAAAAAGAACATTCGGCTCTTATCATAATTATTTTGTTTAGTAAATCTGAAAATGGCCCGCAATCATCACTTTATGATCTGTAATATGCCTTGATAAATAATCTACCTATATGCTTGAAATTCTTATAACAAGTTATCCAATCGTTTGAATCTTACTGTTTTTGATCAATCTCCCTTACGGCATTTCTGATGTACTGCTAAACAAATAACACTATGGTGTTCATCATGGACTAACCTAATAATCAATGGATGTAGAATATATTGCAATTTGTAGCAACCAAGATCGATCAACGGCTGTTTTAACCAAAACGTTTGTAATGTTATAGCTAACTGAGGACAGGAGCTAACCTGTCAATGTTGAGCCAATTATTTAAACCCAATACCAATATTCTGATCTGATCACACATATTCTCTAGAAAAACTGATCAAATCGAAGATTAAACTCTGTGTAGTGTTACCAGTTCGCACAGTGGAGTTGTAAAAACAGCAAACCACTTCAGATTATGTATCATAAGCAGCATATACAATTTTCCCCGAAGAAGTTAGGGTTTTAAAAATGTAGAAAAGACAACATGCTCATGAATCAATGCATTTTAAATTTATAATTACTGAAAATGAATTTGGAGGACATCATTTAAAACTTCGGCACTGACTGACGTAAAACAAAGTTTCCTGGTGACAGCAGTAAGTAGCAGGTCGTAGTGTCCTGGAGGAATTTAATGCACCAAAGGAATGAAGGCAGAATGGAAATTCATTCAATAGTTTTAAGAGTTAACGTAAACACTTGATAAAGCAACAAACTCATAAAAATAAATTTCGTTTATTGTGCAATAGAGATTTTTCCTTATACGAATCCACAGAACAATCGTGTCTCTTTCTTAATAACAAATTGTTTATGAAATCGTCAAATCGTAGTATTAAATAATCATGCAATGGTATGAACTAATTTCTAGAAACTAAATTAAACAATTTCATGTTTCAATAACCTTTTAAGGAAAATAACTATGTATTTGAACGCCAGAAGTAAAATTTTTAATGTATAAAATATTTGTGTTACTAAAGATAAAAATAGAACGCATGAAGGTTGACGCAGTAGATGGTTGCAAGTTGAATTTCAAAATCTTTCAATTAAAATGAGGATTTTATATTAACGATTTCTATTTGGTAAATAGGTTAATTAATGTTGCTCACAGTTCCAGTACACTCTGTGATAAATAGTGTTTTCGGCCACATATTTAGACCTAAATATTAGGCATTTCACATTGTATAAAAGCCTCAGAACTTTTAAGTTTTATACACACGTTGTATTTCATTTACAATTCGATTGCTTTTGTATACCACTGTATTAAAGATGGATTATAGAGATAAAAATATTTCTAAAAATGTCTATGTCTGTAATAATATATTACTTGGCATGTGAAAATTATAAATTCTTATTACTTCAGTGCTATCCTTATGAAGTGGAAAGAATGTGTACCTATGTATCTGAACACATACATTAAGAGCAAACCGAGATTGAAACAACATATGAAACCTAAAGTAACCTAAAATTTGCAACCGAGTTAATTTTGTATTAATATTTACGGCAATATTGACAATCGGAATTCTGAATGAGAAAACGGAAGTTGGTGCGAAAGGAATTGGAGAAAATATAATAAACAAAACCTCGAAAACAATATTTGCATGTCACAATCAAATATTAAATGGTGAGCATATTTTACCAAGGCACAGGTAAATGTTGAACATCTATTAGGTTTTCATATGTGTGTTTGGATAAGGAAGTTAGGTGATGGCGTAAAGGTTAATTGATGCAACCTCAATGGCAATTATGTAAATACACCACATGTTCGTTGTTTATCTATATGCAGATATCGTCGGAATGTTTTCAATGAAGAACAAAACTGCAAAATTGCTCGAACAGTTTTATCAATCTTAGCTTTAAGTAGTGATGCTTACAGCATAGTGCGGTGCAAAAGGTGTATCTACCAGTAGAAAGTCGTAACGGAATTTTAAAATTAACTTTGCAATCATCGATCACAGTTTCGTGAAGTTAAACTAATGAAATACGAAGATTCACTCATGTTCATTTCCAATCACTATTTCGACGCCAATGCCTACAATTTGGAATTAAAATTATCAACATGTACTGCAGATCATTTTTTTATAATTCGGTTGTGTTAAGAAATGTTCTAAATGTAAATTTTTATTGTACGTGACAGGCATTTTCTATATTGTACATGTCGAAATTCAATGCTGATAGAACTCTTAAATAAACTCACCATTTTCTATATGTCAGATCTAATTTGTGTCATATTTAGAATCACAATGTTACAAATTGCGACATTTCCCTTAATGTTTTATAAAAATGTGTTCCAGTGCGGTACGGCATACGAGAAGGTAGTATTATTTGTAATTAAGCATCAACTTCCCAAACGAGATACTTTCTTGCAAAATATTTTCAACCACTTTCGCGTAATGATATAGGCGTGTAATAAGGAAACGTCTCATCTAACTGGATAATTTGAAGCCTGATCGTTAGCATCGGCGACGCAGTTCATGCTTACAACTTGATCATCTTGACTACCATTTAATTCATCGGAGCAGATCAAAATTCGGTAATGCCTTTAGCAATTTGTATTTATTCTAACAATCGTAATTTGTATCGTAGCCACTGTCACTTTCAAGGTCATTATGTGCTGAATAGTCAGCAATACAGTCACTACCTGGCACACTTGAATCACCGTAATCTAGTTCATAGTCCTCAGCAATTGCATATTCATTTAAAACATCAAGAAGGCACTCAAACACTTTTCCAGCAACTAACTTATCGCTCTCGCTTGCACTATTATGAGTATTCCAATCCTGTGGTTTGTAGTCTCTGCACATATTTATTAGAACTGATGTTACGTTTTTTAAACTGACACTCTCCATTTCGAAATAAACAATTGTCAATCCGTACAGTATACAAAATTACAAAATATAATACAAATTATTACAAAATGAATTATCTTGAAAATCACTTAAGCAATTTAAAAAGGCTTCTGCTTGGTGCGAAATCAGGACAATTAATGAAAATTGCAACGAATGGATGGATGGACTACAGTGAATTGCGATGACAATTTTTGAGAAAAAATTTGAATAGAAACAGACAAGCAACGTCATGTTTCTTTCATTAGTTGATACATGCAAAGCAGCATTATGTAAAGCAGCAGTATGCAAAGCAGCAGTATGCAAAGTACATATGTACATACTTTTTGAACATACCTTATATCTATATAACATAAGGTAACTTTAGCTATCAATTATTCCGAAACGGTTGAGTGTTGAGAGAAAAAAAATTACAGGGTCACTTAGACCACATTAGAGAAGGTCTGTACAAATTTTCAGCCAAATCCAAGGCGGAAGAATTTGCAATCCCCCATTGTAAGTTATTGATCGCCATGTTTTGCGACATACAACAAGGCCAATACACCACTTCAAACACGACACAACCAATTTTTGACTGACGAACCATCTAATCCTTCCAAAATTCTCTTATGCACAGCATATTCCGGATTTTGTCGTCAGATCTCCTAATATTTTTACAGTGCATTTTGTATATTTGATTTTATGATTTGTCAAAAACATGCTGTAGCAATTTTAGATTGTTAAAGATTTAGTTTTCGAAAAAATTTACTGCATCAAATTTAAAAATAGTCGAACAATCAGAAAAAATGCCCGATGCACAGATACTTGGGTACGACACACCTGTAATGTACATTATTTACAAAAGATCGTGAGGCGGATTACTGGTGTGATTGATTAACCAACTTTGATTTATAACCTTATTGAGCATTTTGATATTAAGTAATATGTAAAATATTTAATTCAGAACACTTAAGAAATGAAGATGATAATTAATTGTTTGTCCTGTGTATGTACATATATTCCTATTAATGACATCGGCTCCATCTGTCATAATACTGAACCAGAGCCAATATTTTTGTATCAAAGATAGTTTCGTGCCTTTATATCCGGATTTTATTTTGAAACTATCCGTGCCTTTTAGAGATCTCAGGTGACATGAATGTCGTAATTTTTTGAAGATCTCAATATAGAGCTTCGATATAACTATAAATTCTTATAAATGTGTTCAATATTTTGTCACATTGATAAATAGTGAAACTCGAATAATTTTGCGCGTCAACGTATTTTGCAGCTTTGAGCAAGAATGTAAATCTCATTTCCGGAAGGAGACACGTTGTCTTATTTTGAATCGTTTTTGGCCATATTTGCAATTTATGAATTCCCCGAATAAGATACTCGAAGTATGTATCGTACTAAATGTTAGGCCTTAATCCCATTTCCAGTACACGGAAAACAATTTTAATTTACATTCTCGGTACGTAAGGCACAAGAATTGTTTAAGAGTCTTGCATAACTTCCCATTTAATTTTGATAATAAACAGATACTACACAAAATTTATCTAAATGTTCAACATTATAGTATTATTGATTGATTATATAGCATATTGTATTTTTAGTTTGCATATTTCATATGATCTTTCTGAAAGACGTTATATAATAAGACCAATCCTCACTCTTTTCCAAGTTCTGCCATGGAACCGACATTTTGATTCATTTTAAAACTTTTGTTCCAAGTTTAAGTATTCGTTATAATGCATCCTTACCCGATTGATCTTAATAAATTTAAATGTAATTCAAAAATGTTGTATTCAAGCAGTCACTCGCTAGGGTGTAAGGCGATAGATTATACAAATTTAAACAAATTATATATTATGCATATATAGGGTTTCCATATCAATAGCTTATCAATAGCTTATCAATATTAGAAATTATCAATATCTTATCAATATTTTGATAAGGGAAATACTTTTTTGGCCATTTGTTTTGAGCTCAAGTACATAAATATTTTCTGCAATCATTGTCCCACTTTGAGAATCATCTTGATTCGGATATAAAAATTCTGTGCAATTACTTTACTACAATAACTATAGAACTTTGTCGTACTGACCGTAACCTTTTTCATGTCCAGCAATCCTTCATTATCTTACTAAATCTCGGTATTTACATTAATGAACATTTACTTTATTGAATGTGAATCTAGAATAACAACAATATTATTTTCCACATAAAAAGCTCATCAAGTGCTCGTGAGAATGAGTCGAGTAAATGTTTTCCATTCATAAATAACTACGTAAATAATGATCTGGAAATAAATTCTTGCAACAAAAATGTCATATTTTATATTAAATATCACGTAAAAAATGTTAAAAGATAAAATGTTTGTACTTCACAACTCCGCTAAAATCATCTTATAACTAAATCAATCCTGACATATTGAAGCTATTAATGCACATGAATTCATTCAAGCATACATTTTTTTTAAATACGAGAGCATCCAGACTGCGATCTCCATGTGGGGACCTAATTCTGGTACAAAAATTGTTGGGAATTGAAAAGTTTCGTTCTGACTCCACGCTCGTTGGGGTTACCGTCGCAAGAAAATTGTACGTCTCCAGAATCTTTCCGCGATCGCACCCATTATGCAAAAGTGCCCTTTTTTGTCTGGGCATTTTAGTCGGTGCGGAATATGCGTTGGGGGAAAAGCGAGGAGTTCGAGTGGCATTCCGGGCGGTGTAAATACAATCATTCCGTTCGTCGTCTATTGAATGAACCGGTACCTTAAGATAATGCGCTGGCGCAGAAGTTCCAGGAGTATCGATTTCAGGTTCCGTGGTTAAATCATTGGCGATGCCTTTTTAGGGAATTAATTAACTTTATGTAATTCAATAATTGATTTCTAGTCATTGCACGAAATTTAGTGCTGGGTACTCTCACTGCTGTCCTGGGTACTTTAAATATTAACCTTGATAAGTTAATGAGTCATAACTATCTGAAATCTTATCAATATATTGATAAGGTATTGATAAGAAATATTGAAAAAATATTGATAGCTTATCAATATCCAATATTGATATGGAAACCCTATGCATATATAAGCCAATATATTTCAACTATAACACTGGAACTATCTGCTATCCGCTTAACATCATTCCTTCATTCAATTTCTTTCAATTGAGACGACAACTTAGAATCGCTACTTTGTTGTCGTCACGAAAACTCAATTTTTCGAAAGGTTTGGTTTATTGTAGTAAGACTTTCACGACGACTCTGTCCGCCTTCCGGCGTATTGAAAAATGTTTGCACGGAAGGTTAATGGCGATTCTTATCGGTTGTTGTGTTGTGCTCATGATCAGATAGCAAATGTAATTCTTTGATGTCATCCTTTTACTTGAATCATCTTTCCTAAGTTTAGCGTTAATAAAAAGAAATATAATCTGGTTCGTAGACACTTAATATTTATGCTAATGCAGGAAGCTTTCGAACGACTTTCCTGTCAGGTACTTGCCGCAAAATTTGGTGGGGTACGTATCATTTTCGAAGCACATAAAGCTTAATTTGTACTTTTCAGTTGCCATAATCTGTTGATATATCGATTGGTGCACTAGAAGTTTGAATTTCGAACGCAAATTTCATTGAACACTTTCGAACATTTACATTGATTCTTTGAGTCTCATTTGGTTTATTATGGACATTTGTCGTATTGCAAAAGTGGAACTCGCGCATTGTTATTGAAAATGTTGAATGCCAGAATACCTCATACAAACTTTTTTTCGTGATATTTGACCATCTTCAAGTACCAAAGCATACTCGTTTAATTATGGAATTTAACATTTACTTACTGAATTACTGTGTCGACGCCGTCGATAAAAATCTCGAACCAAATTGTTTTATAATTGTTGCAGATTCACACGTCATACGGTAGTAGTTGCGCTAAATCCTGGGTTACAGGAAGTTCGATGAATAATTTCCAATTAATTATTGAAATTACTTCCATTTCGTAAAATTATTATTATTACAAATTTCAGAAAAAATATTTCTACAGCATGTACAAATATACATCAATGTTTACCGCGTATAGAACATTATGCCAAAATACTCTCTTGATGGATGCTTTCATCTTACGACAATGACTTACCTTTGAACCTCTATAAACAATAAACGAACACCGCCGTGGAAAATTAAAATTTATCTGGCAGTCACTCAAATGAATTTGTTGAGGGTTATTAAAAGTATGATGATTCAATGCAATTCGTTTATAATCATTATTTCAACGTCAACATAGACAATTTGGCAATAAAATTGTTGCTGTTTACCACAGTTACCATCCTTAGACTTTCGTAGTGGCTCTTAGTCTTGCTCTGTAATGTTTAAGCGCCAACGTCATTTAAAATTTAAAATTCACGTCAGAATGATAACTGTTACAGAGTAGTTCCGCAATCCATATACAATTGGACGAATGTTCAAATGAACAATACAACGACGAAACATACGCAAACACGAATGCCGAATGGTAATTCACCAGAAAACTAACTGGACAGAGTGAAATAAGGATTTGGAGAGATAGATTAAGGTTAGTTTTGATACAAGTGTAGTTGAAATGCACTGCTTCATATAGCTTTCTAACATGATGTGCGAATAATATGCAATTTTCCAATGGGGAGTAAAACAAAAAGCTAGCGTCTGCCTTTCCTTTTGCTATTCTAATTTTCCCTTACAATTGCATCAGTTTTTTTAAATTTGTCCTGAAAGGATTTAAAGTACACTGGATCTAAAGTATTATAAATGTTGACACTGCCGCCCAAATTAACTAATGCCGTCGTTGTTGAACCAGAATTTAATACAAAAAATTGATCAGCGAAATATAATAGCCTACGTGATTGGAAATTAGCTGCTGCTGCTGCTCTACTCGTCAACCAGCAATATTCCAGGATAGATTCTTAATTGATCAAATTAAGATTTACTAATACCATGCCTGAAGTTATTTATTTATGCCGAGTTCAGTTCAATAGTCCTCCATGAATCACATATTCCTTAATAAACAATTCATAAATTAATGTTCACAATAGCGAGAGTTATTGGCATGATTCAGCTGAAATATAATTTTAGAAAAATCACGCACTCACATAACCGTAACTTGGCGAAAAGAGGTGAAGGTATTTCTCATTGCTTCTGGTTGAAGATTCGCGTTGGTCAATTGTATAATCGCAATATCCAATCATAATCTATAATCTGTTTAAAAATCTGTTTTGAGGAAATATTAGTTAGGGTGCGTGAGCAAATATTCCTATTACTGTCGCCACACAATAGTCGTGGAGTTAACAGCTACAGCTTAACTCACTCCTTAAGAACCACAATACTGGTCGAACTGGAATAAATAACCACTGACAATATCACCATAAGTCATCGCCCAACAATTCAAATTACCGACTGAACGTGAGGCAAACCTCTCCATACGAAAATTCCCTCGAACCATCAAATATTTTGAAACGACGGTTTCGTCAACCCATGATTATTTTATTTTGCACCGACCGCAATAGAAACGAAATTAGCTGAATAATTTGTTCACAAATAAGCGGACATTATCGAAATCTGCGTCTAGTCATTATTATTTTGATTAAATGTTTATATGCACATGCCTATAGTCTTCTGCTTGGAAGCTATGTAGTTACTAAATAAGGCATACATGAAGTCAATATAAACCAAACTTTGGTTGCGATTTTTGTTTTTGGCCAAGGCGGGTCCCACTACAAGTTATATCAATGGGCGCTAGGCTATTTTCTTATTTTTTTACAATCTTGTTTGAGTCTTGAAGTTTGGGCAAGTTACTACGGTATTACTGAGGATGTAAAAAGTGTCAATTATTCAAATTACCGATTGCATTGTCGAAAAACTAGATACATTAATAATTCGATGGAAACAGGTCGTTCAACATCTAGTCGTGCAATTCAACGCTCGCCAATAAAATCAATTCGTGGATATAATAGGTACATGTAGTAGATTCGTTGGTATGAATATCAATTGAAGAATACGTTCAAAGATACTCAGGTTTTAATTGGAAAGAGTCCTGAATTGAATTCATTTATTAAACAGTTGCTTCGTAACCATGAACTGCATTCCCCAATTAATGTTTATTATCAAATTGCAGATGTCGACGCCGGAGTAGATAATGAGTGGTCACCATGCCGCTTTACAATTAACAGATAAGTGGAAAGGTTGGGGGGAACGGTGAAAGGAAAACTCCATGATCCCAACATGGCACTTCACCATATCCGCTCCATTGATGCTAGAGCTATCAAATGTTTGTACAATTTAAACACATGTTGGATGAAATGCGTGAAGAAATTTAAGAAAAAGAATTTTTAAGGTGAATAAAATGCATGGTTCTAAGTTAACAATCTCAGATAATGGTGTATTGGTTGGATGACGTAAGTTATTTTGAGAAATATATTTGGCACAACTTTTGGAATTAATATAGAAACGGGTCAAACTGTACGATATGCAAAATGGAAAAGAAATCAATGATGCATATATGTATATACGCTTTCATCTGGGAAATTGATTACACTGAAAACTAAGGCGTCAGTTTCAGTTTTGCGAAAAACTTGCTAGAGTAAAGTGGCCATTATTAGAAACGATCAGTTAGAAAGATTTACATCCGTATAAGGTTTGTGCAAATGAACGTTGCTTTGGTTGTGAATAATATGTAGCAAGGAAATTAATGTTCACAGCGGGAAAGGTGAAATAAATTGTAAAGACAAACTGGATATACGTATTTTAAAGGTGCACTTTTGTTTTAGTAACACGCAATTTATTAAATTTCTTGCCCCCAAATGTTTATGAACCGATGTGATGGGTTAATGTAGCTGAAATGACAAAGGGGATTTGCCAAATCCAATGTAAATTTTCGGTGATGTTTATTAATCTTAATGTATTATTTCTGGAAGTGAAGAGTAGGCATGTTTAATATGAAATTCATAATATCTAGTAAATGGTTCTTAACTAACCTAAACTAACGCCTAACTTACTTAGTATAGTCGTTCTACACGTTGTAATTGAGTGTATTGAAGTATCTGTTACTTAACTAGGTCATGTAGAACGACTATACTTAGGTTAGGTGTTAAAGTTATTACGTTAACTTTGACCTCCCCCCTTGTGCATGGGTTGGGTGGTTGGGGGTTGTTCATGATCAAATTTGAATTATACATGCTATATAGTACAAGGGTATCAATTTTCAGTCCCCGAATCGAAAATTTTGGTTTCCACCCACTTTTCAGTTTATAAGTGAAATATTGATGACTTCATATATGGACATCCCCTTTCGCATCTTCGAAACTTTAATTTAATTATTTAATTACTGGCGAACCCGGAAAGATCCCGCTTTGGTTCCAACGGTATCCGGGGCAGAAAAGAACCGGCTTTCAGGCCATATCAATAATTTAGTGCGATCTCTCCGGTTTTTCATCTAATATGTAAAAAACTAAAAAATCATAGGTTTTTGAAACCTATTTTTTATTGGATAATTTAAAAAATTGAAACTTTGGGGTTCTGAAACCAGCATTTTTAGAATCCTCATATTCGAATTGTATAAAAAGCACAGAAAATGTCAGAATTATGCTACACATTTTTTTAATAAAAAGTAAAACTTGATTTCTGCTTTGCTATGAGCTTATGAGAGCGAAATCGCTTCTATAACACACTGTGCACTATTTTGTCCAACCGACCTGGGGACTATACAATAAACATTTATTCTTCTGGATGTTCACGATATGAATCTTCCGAAATATCTGTTCTACGAAAAAAACCAAAATTACACTAAATTGTAACTTATGGTGTCGTGTCCAGTGAGCTGAATATACACCATGTGTTGTATAAATGAAAATAAATAATTTTGTATTTAAAAAATAATGAAATGCACAGTTATTGACATTACGGACGGTACTTTTCGTTGGGATCACACGTCAAGGAAATTAACCAAATTCTCATTTCCATTCGTACTGCTTCATTTACGTCACTGCAAAAGCATGTTGACCCAATCAAGAAGAATTGGGTCTCTCATTAGTGATGATACATGAATCAATAATCAATTGATGTTTGAATAACATATTGCATTCTTGATAATAATCAATTATCTAATCTATTACATTCATCGGCCAAGTAATAAACTGACAATAAGTTTTAATTGTGCATCTAAATGTTGACTTGGATTTTTTTCCGAAGTTTCGGTTGCTGTTTGTCTACTAAATTGGATTGGACTGAGTTTTGGCAGTTCCTAGACTTCCACCAGAGTTTTCGTACGTAAAAATTGATGATCTCGTGTGTGTGCTCTGCCAAATATCACTCCTCAAATAATTGCAGAGATTAATATTGCCTTCCGGTTGACGTTTACACGAAAATCTATAACGCTTGAGTTTAAGGATACAGCGGCACAATTTAAAATACTACTAAATATTAGTCGTAAGCAAAGGTGCTGATTGGATTGAAACCAGCACGAACTTAAAATGAAAATAATGTATCCGACGAAAAATTCTGAATAATTTAACAATTCGCTCATATTACTGTTTCAGAATTTGAAGCGTGTGTGATCCTTAACCTACGTTTTTTATACAATTGGTATGTAATATAACGACAAATGTTGCTAAATTTACGAAACAAAAGGTGCCAAATATAGACGCCGCTATGTATTTCTACATCCAATCATTGGGCAAAATGGAAACAGGTTGTGGAATTCCATGCTATGTAATGGTAGAATGTAGATGGTAACAAGGCGTGTCTGAAAATAAAATTTCCCTAACAAATTTGCAAAATCGCAACAATTACACCGAGTAATATTCATAAAACCAGAATGATAGCCTTCGTGTAAAATATGTTCTAGAAGGCATGGGCTGGTACAGAAAACCATACTGACTAAACAGGCACAAAGCGATGGTTCACTATAGAAATTGTATTAATAGTTCACTATTATTTCGGATGGAGTCGCAACTTTGGTTACTTTCGTTAATATGCGTGCAATAATTAAATCCAATGGACAAACAATTATTTAGCATATGCATTTCTTACGTTTATAGAGCTAGTTTTTAGTTAGCTCAAGTATAAACCCCAGTATAAATTTTATTTTCTTGAATAAGTAATTTTACAAATCATCAGGATAGTGTTCGGTGGTTTGATTCACATTTATGTATACTTTACTTGTTTGGTCCCTATTGATTGATTGATAACCTATTCTTCGATAACTGACCACAGCGCAGAATTTAAACCTAATGTCGCCGCGTTATCGAATTTCTGGCCCACATATCTAATTTTAAGCCAGAGGCACAATTCTTCCAACGGACGATGAAATTGAAAGTTTGAAATTAAAAACGATAGCATAGCGACTGAAATAAATACAAGTGGTAAAATAATTGATCCATTAGATTCGTTTCTTCGAAGGTAGTAAACTAGATTTTAATGTCATGCTTGATTCAACTTCATTCAAGAAGATGATTATGTGAAACAACTCACCAACCTATACCCACGAAGAAACATTTTATCTCAGAATCATCAATGTTGGCGTTACCATGGTGAATTTTATTAAAGTTTCCTGTATGCTTGAGTGCTTTTATTTTTTGAACATTAAATGAAAAATAAGCTATAAATGGGTTGAAGTTAGTCCTAATTTAATCATTAGTTGACAATAACTAAACTAAATATTATTTTTATTTTCTTATATTCTCTATTGCCTCATTTCTTTCGTTATGTATTATAAAAATAAAATTTAATGTATTCGATATGACTAAAAAAATAATGATTGTATTGCGGGCAATTTTTGGAAAAAATAGAAATGGATTACATCATTAGTATCAATGTTATAAAATTTAAAAATGTATTGCAATTTAGCATTAGGGTAGTAGCCAAAATTTTCTAATGATGTCTTGTGGTTTGCATTTTAAAGAAAAAATTGCTACAATAAAGCGGTCACAATTACAAAAAAGCAGTTAGAAAAGTTTCGGTTGGTACCAGATGCGTAGAACGTGCCAACGTCGAAAGTGGATGCACATGGTGTGTAGCCTCACATGCGTTGTGTAACACACCATTCTTCAAAATTCTTGTTTCTTTCTTAATATTCATCAGTCCAACGTGTCTGATTTACAAAACCATCTGTATTGTTGGAATGCAACAGTATCCTTTAGTTTCGATCATGCTTATTTATCGTGCGATATTATTTACGGTAGTGTAGAAGAAGCATACTTATTCCTAATTTCATAATATGTGAAAGAAAGAAATGGAAGACAGATACTGTACTGGGGTTCCTAATTTTGTATATATAGTTTATATTATTCCTAACTTAGGAATAATACCCACTTAAATTAACCACTAAGGAAGTGGAGTCCGAGCATATCTCCAATTTCATATTGAATTTGCTCCCAACATAATAGATTCTAAAAGGATCCCATGTTGCTTCTAACATATATATTTTTTTATTTTGAAATGCCATGGTTGTTCTGAACTTGTGTTTCAACTTTTGACATCATTTATCAAAATGCGGCGCCGACTAACATGTAACGCAGTAAGTGCGATGAATAGAAAATTAAAACTCATCAATGTCACATTGGCTCTGGCCCATGCAGAAGTAGAAATGGACAATCGTAGCAATAGTAAAATATTTAACATGATAACTTGCTTTTAAGCTTTGCAATTGCTAACGACAAATACCATGAGCTAAATTATAAAAGATTTGGTTATTGAATACACCACGTCTGTATTGCGGACTCTTTAGGTTGACGTCAATATGTAAAACTCATGGCTAAAATGTTTCAGCATTTAAGCAGATGGGGCAGAATGACGCAATGAAAGGCTCACTTTAGATACCGTTAAGTCTTATAATGTTTAATGAAGGTTTTAAAGATTAAAATGATCAGCTGTATTTCAGTATTCCAGTAACGACTGGAACAATCATGTAAATATATTTTTTTAGAAACCGCAAACGGATATATTCTCATTGGGTTGTATTTTCTACAACGTCCTGACGGACGGTAAACATCTGTTCGGAGAAAACATTTCTCAAAGAAATCACTACACTACATAAGCAAAGGAAAGTTTAAACTGGACAAGCAACAACAAAAGCCTAATGTACGCTGTAACATTCCACTCTTGACGAAGATGATGTCTAAGACTCCAGAAGATAGACTGAGTGCGATGAATGTATTGGGAGATCCCATATTTTGGTCATATGGGAGAAAGCTTAAGTTTATTGTTGATGTTAGTAATTTCGCAACGTTTTCGGACGACGACCCAACGAACCAGTGTAAGGAGAAGCTTGAGACGTACTACGTCAACGAAAAATCCTCCGCACCTGACTTTTGGTTTGGACGGACCACTGAGCCTGTTGCCATGTACCTCAAGATGGACAGATTCAGCAAAAATTTGAACGGGTCGGTGATGGTAAGGGTTATAAGAAATCTTCATAACCATTTCGAGGACGGAAATATGATTGATGAGGTGAAGGTAGCATTTGGAAGTAAGCCTAATGGATATATGGCGTACTGGTTGAATTTGTTCCCTCTTCTTATTCACCATATTCGGGAGTCGTTTGCGGAATTGAGAGATAAGCCTCAGCTACAGCATTTTTTCGAAGAGGTTTGAAACCACTGGATTCTATACCATAGTCTATGAAGAACCATCCCGCAAATGTTTTTCGTAAGGATAAAAGCATCGCATATTTAAACAACGGGATCATTTTTAAATCATTTACTTATGACTTAGCAACTATTATATCGAATCTTCCGTCAAGGCACTTTGTGTCGTACAAAAACATTCTACTGTAGTATGCAAACAAAAAACAGCAATCCATTTCAATATAAAAGATGAACATAAGTTATGTTACATAACTGAAGCCATTTTATATAAATACCTTATTGTCTAATTTCAATATTTATTGGAAACATTTTATGCAAAATTCTACAATTGTAACACAATTGTAAAAACCTAACAATCAGATGCGCGAAACTTAGATAGCAATTAGTTACAATAAGGTTCTATAAAATACGCAAAATCAAAAACATTTGTAACATAGGCAATATCAAAGCAGACAAGACAATGATAAAAACGTATATTTAACTCAAAAGTATTTATTGACGTACTTGGAAGATCATTATTTGAAACCAAGTTTTGGACTCACGCCATCCATTGTTTCCGGGTAACATGTGGGATTAATTTCCAATGCAGTTGTACTTTAACTTTTGGAGGTAACGGGGAATAAAAATGACGAAAATTAAATTTCATATTTGTAATACAAATTTTGTATTGAAGCAAATTATTAAAGCATTGCCTTTACGTTGGTTTCGAAAAGCTCAATTAAACAAATTCAAGTTTCAATAAACGCCATTTAAATTGCCTGTGATAGCATAAACTGTGATTGACTGTGTCACCAATAAACTGGTAGAAGTACTTAAAACCAAATACCTCCTATCATACTCTTTACCGATTACACAAAACTTCCTAACATTGCTTCCTGAAGCAGTGCTATTTTTGTAGTCTATTTTTTTACTTCTTACCAAGGACATTAATCCATCTTGTCGTGTTGCAAATTTGAAATGAGGAATAAATATCAAAGATGAAGTTATGTGAAAGTTGGTTACGTAACCCCGTCATCTCTCGACGATTGACGTTTTGAAACGCATTACTTAACTCCTCATCCACAAGACGCTTTAATTATTTATTATTTAACGCTAGTAAGACTAACTCAATTCATGTATTTTAATAAAATGTTTTCTTTACCTGAAAGAATTGCCGGAGCTACGATTTCGATTCTTAAGGTTAAATTATATCACGATTCTTAAGGTATTATTGATGCGAATTATAATTAAGGTAATATTGAATGTATGTTGTAATTAAGCAACAAGAAAACTACAACGGATCAAATTGAGCTGAAATTGGCAACACAGATTTACTTTGGGTCGTTGATAAGAAAATAAGAGCATTTTATGGAGTTTCAAATTGACCACGCAAATCTCTAACAATTTGTAATCATATTCTTTCTGCTCATGGGTCGTGCAATCAAATTGGATGTTTATTGGACACAACACAACAATATGGCGGGAAAAGTGCTCCATTAAAAAGTATACAAGGTTTTGAAAATCTGACAGCGGGAGCTTAATGTTTTGCTAAAACTTCGTTTGCGGTTTATTTATAATATTAAGGAACAACTTCAATGTTATCGACGTTGACATCGACATCGTTGTTGAGACAATATCAAAAAATTTCACTGATTTTGAAAAGGTTATGTAGTTATACAATCACGCCAGTAAGTGGTCCAATGTATTTTTGGAAGGAACTTTAACTATCCGGTGTGATGCCTGCCTCTCCATTATGTCAATGAAGTAATTGTTTATTGAAAGCAATGCGGCAGCAAATAGTGACTTATTTCCACATACTCTCATTTGTACTACTGAGGTTAAAAATGTGACTGGAAAGCAATCCTTTTGCAAGCCTGTTGATCCTAATACCGCACCACCCTCGTAGTATCTGTTGAAACCCATTCCTGAAGGTGTCCTTCGAAAGCACTCTGTGCCCGTGAGCCTGGTTTTGTCCGGAAATTCAATATCGGCTTCACAAAAATTTCTCGTTAATTGGAACACTTTATGTGTCAATTATATACAACAAAGACCCGAGGATTTCATATATGATGGTCCCAGCTCGATTTGAGCCACGTGGTTTGAAATATCGAAGGATAACTGCAAAAAAGAGTAAAAAATCACTGATTTTTGGATAAAAGTTTATTTCCTGCGAAAGGGCGGACGAGTCCCAGCCAATTCTTTTCAGAATCGAGAAGCCCCGTCTTTTGTACCCTAGAATCCGTTGATTTCACATCGGGATCGATCCGCCATTTTGAATAAATAATGTTTGAAAATGTCATGTCAAAATCTGGAATGTGGTCGTTCATTATTCACATGCACATTTTCACACATATTATGATGCCAGGTGGCAGGAAGAATCTAAATTTTCATGTTTAGTCCACCTGGAATCATAATATGTGCGAAAATGTGCATGTGAATAATGAACGACCCCATTCCAGGTTTTGACATGACATTTTCAAACATTATTTATTCAAAATGGCGGATCGATCCCGATGTGAAATCAACGGATTCTAGGGTACAAAAGACGGGGCTTCTCGATTCTGAAAAGAATTGGCTGGGACTTGTCCGCCCTTTCGCAGGAAATAAACTTTTATACAAAAATCAGTGTTTTTTCACTCTTTTTTGAAGTAATCCTTAGATATTTCAAACCACGTGGCTCAAATCAAGCTGGGACCATCATATTTGAAATCCTCGGGTCTTTGTTGTATATAATTGACACATAAAGTGTGCCAATTAACGAGAAATTTTTCTGAAGCCGATATTGAATTTCCGGACAAAACCAGGGTCATGGGCACAGTGTGGAAAGTAATATGGTTGTCATGTGCCCAGATATCTCAACTTATTATTACAAATTGTAATTTCTTAACTACACGAAGGGAGAAATATAACCATTTAATTGAAACTATATCTATATCTTAAAATCTATATCTCAAAAATATTTAAACTGACTCCGTCGAATGACTGTACTATTAATAGCTCACAGGTTTGTTATCTGATGCGCATTTACCGACAGGAACGCCTTCTAGTGGTTCGTCGGACATGGTTACGTCTCCTTCTGCAAGGTTTTGCTGATTACAGGAGATGTTCCGTCAGTCCAAACAGTTACAAATTAAGCCAAATATGAAAGCAAAATTAAATAACCTTGTTTTCTTTTATAGAGTAAAACAGGCATATATTTACTAACTGACGTCGAAGCCACATTTCCACTTCGTTGTCGCGAAGTTAATTATGATCAATTATCAAACATTCTGAAAATATAAAAGTACCTACTCCAATAAGTCAATTCGTTTCGCCTTTTTTGGTTTTTAATCCTGTGTAGAATTTTTCCCGATTACATTTCATTTTGTTTAATTTATTGCATTTCATTAAGCGATAAATCTAATTAGGACCTAAAACTACGTTTTGCGTGTTATTTATAATATTACAAAACTCAATAATTTGCCCAGAATTTGCGATTAAATAAAAAATTTAGATGCTAGAACACAATTTTGACACCAACGTTTAACATAATTGGAGTGGATTCTATGACATTGTAGGACTTTGGTGTCAAAATTGTGTTCTGTTACCTAATTTTTTATTTAATTTCAAATTCTAGGCAAATTACTGAGTTTAGTATTATTGTAAATAGCGCGCAAAAC